>JALLOT010004328.1:0-10369 GCA_036939595.1 Thalassiosira livingstoniorum | reverse complement strand
AACAGAAAACCCATGACTCTGGGATGTTCCCTGTCAGAGAATGTTCTCTCTGTCATGTCTTGGTACCATTGTAGCTCTGAAGATAAATAATAGATAGAGTCATTAACATAGAGGTAGTTCCAACTTTAACAGAACAAAAAATACCAAGGATTTAATCTATCTGGTGCAACTTATGGATTCAGAGAGAGTTACTGGTAAATTTTGTGTCATTTGATTTTATTCTAGATAATGATTGGATTCTGAAAGTAAGTGAAATAGATTTCTCTTTTCTTTTGGATCTTTCTTGAGCACATCATAGCCCTTGCAGTAGCAAATTTGTTGATGTATGGGAATGGAAGTAACAGCAATTTGATAACTTATCTCTATCCAGTGCTGCATATTAAGATACTTGAAATTGTAGATGTCTATTATTTGTCAATAACTTGCATGAGAATTACTTTTCATTTGTAGATATTAAAACAACAACTTCTAAAAAATGATCTAATGAGTGAGTCTAATGAATTTTATGGTATATGGTGTATTCTTCTCCATTATGATTTTTGATAGTGAAGAGTAAGATCATCATGACTGGATAAAATATGTCATTGTCATATGTAGAGTATGCTTGTAGATGTTGAAACAAAAGGAGTGTGAACATGAAGTGATGTTTTCACTGCTGCAATGAATGCACTATACACTTTGTTGATACTTGCCTTAGCTTGTTGATGACAGTGAGCATTTCCTATTGGAGCAAACTAAATGATATTTGACATGCAAATACTGTCCAATGCTCAAATTCCAAAATATCAAACTGTATGACTTTACTTCAATGGCTGTTCTTTTTGAAAAAAAGGTATTGTGTGGTGCATAAAATTGTTTGTGGTGTGTGCCATCATTGCTTATTAAAGCTACCTGATAAATGTTATTTGTTTTTCTTTTTTGGAAATTTTATGAAAATTATTGTGTGATAGCAAGAATTATGATGTTTTTATTGCTTTAACAACTTTGAAATGGATGTGTTTTTGGGTTCCTAATTTGGTGCATTGTAAAATAATTTTATATTGAGTTTTGAAATCAGAATTCATCTAAAAGAAGCATAAAAAAATTTTACATGGTACAAAAGTGCTATGTAATTCTTTTGATGTTGGGTCTTATGCCATGGTAGTTGATTACTTAAAGATACTTGTATTGATGTGGTACAATCTATTCTCAAATTCTTTGAATGTCACTTTTTCAAACTGGTATTCTTCATTAAATGACAGTGATGAAATTGTTTTTAGGTTTTTTAGTTATGTAATATGTTGAGTCTTCTAGTTCCACTTATGTACCTAATGTGGTTGTGGTACTGTTTGTACAGTCAAAGCTGCTGATATCCAGGATATGTCCTGTGTCAAGGAGTTGCCCATAAAAAATCTGACATGCCAATTCACAGAGGTCAGAGAGGCAAAGCTTTGGTTTTTTACCCAGGTTAATGATGGTTGTCAAAATCAAAAGCACTAACATATTATCTTTGAAAAAAAATAATGTTATGTTGTTGGGCATTCTCTCAAATTTTTGTACAAGACAATGAAACCAGATAAAAAACTTGATAAATCTCAATAGAATTATTTTACATAACAACAAATACTATGGAATAGTAAGGTTAAAAAATTTTGACAATTCTTCCTTTTGTCCATTATTTTTTAGTTTTAGGAGCATGGTCATTTTCCTTGTGTTTTTTGTCTTGGGACAAAATTTTATTCTTCATA
Source organism: Thalassiosira livingstoniorum (assembly GCA_036939595.1). Lineage (NCBI taxonomy): Eukaryota > Bacillariophyta > Thalassiosirophyceae > Thalassiosirales > Thalassiosiraceae > Thalassiosira > Thalassiosira livingstoniorum. The sequence goes on along the minus strand of JALLOT010004328.1, from coordinate 8,642 downwards.
CAGAAAGTGAAAAATGACATAAGCTTTGTCTCTAATTTTTAGTTCCAAACTCACTCTTTGCCTTACATGAAATCAACCTTACTATTACCTTCAGATTCCTCAAAAAAGATGCTTAAGTTTCAGAACCACATAAATAAACTAGACTCTAACAGTAAACCAGCCTCTAAAAGTTTTGTCGGTGTTTTTCTTTGAGAACTCACAAAATCTCTTTTTATCAATACAGAGCTTTATTTTTGCTAGTATTGCATGGCAAAAAAATAAAATCATATTGACAATGAGGTGACAGAAATTTGTATTTAGTTAGTCCATTTTGATGGGTCTACATATCAAGATACTCCTAAATTGCACCAAAAATATCAAATTGGCATACTACTGACATCCAATACATATTTACTGTATTACTAAAATTTTAAACAGTGATGTTGGGAGTGGAAGTTTGTAGATAAATGTAACAATGGGTACTTTGAAAAAAGAGAAAATGCTCTTTTTATTGGCTTATTATATCAGTACAATATTATTGAACTATTTCTTCTTCCAATTTAACACATCCATTTGGTAAAAACTGTGCACTTAAGGAAGTTGGGATGGACCCATGACTTTTTGTCATGCTATGAATAAGATGCTGGTGCATTCTTTACAAACAATGTTTTTAGATAAAACAATGAATTGGAAGTCATATGAAGGATACATAGGATTTCTATTGCATCATATCATTTATCATTTATGCTATTCTAATATTCTCTTCATCTTATGTTTGCTTTGATCTTAATAAACAATGTCACAAACATTACAAATAACTATGTACTGCCACAGATTTGTAAAATTCTAAAAACCTTCTTTTACAGTGGTATTTTTTTACTACGGTTATTTTAAAGGAATTAGTATTGTGGTGTCAGAAATTAACAATAAGTTTGAAAAGTCTAACAGCTCATTTTTGGGACATCCTTTTTATAATTCCTCTGCAATGACAGAACATGTTGGTAAATATTTGAGTTCAATCCTCATCAAATAATAGTTAAACAACAAATGAATCAGGGCTCTTGCTAATGGCATATACAGAAAAATGAGCCAAGTGCTTATTTGATGGTATATATGCTTTAAAGACATACATGCCAAAAGCCTGAATATGTGAATTCTTGTGGGAAACCATATCTTGTAGGAAAGAGTTTATCCAATTATGAAGAAAACATAACTAGTGGAATCCATGTAGAAAAAGAGCACAACAAGAGTATCATTGTTATATCTTTTTCTTTTGTTTATTGAATTCACAAAAAAGATAGGTTTCATTGTACAAAAGCAAGGTACAATGTATACATGAAAAAACAGCAAATTTTTGAGTGCACATCCTTTGTAAGTGCAAAAAAAATTGAATCATTTAGTGATATTGTTCCATGAATTTAATATCAGTAAGAATAATGGTCTCAGTAAGTAAAAACACTTTATTGATCAACAGAAAAGTATCATTGCAACATTTGTCAGTGGACATGAAATGTGAGTCAAAAGAACAAACCACCAGAGTACTATGACTACAAGAATAAGAACTTACTGGATCTTATACCACAAGAAATGCTTGTACATTTGGTTAACCTACCAGCCAACACTGCAACTTTACAGTGTTTTCACAGTAATGGGGCACCACTTTATATTGTCATTCTATCAATTAAAAACTAGAAACTACTATGTCAGACACAGGGAAATAATGTCATCATGATGCATGAAATATTGGCCTGTGTTCATTGGTTATTTCACCTAGAATATGGGTCACTTCGGGTCCACTGTAAAGTTACAGTGGATTTTGATAATTTAGTAAAAGGGCTGAAGAGACAAAAAATGATGAAAAATGTTCAATTTTTTTGAAATAAACTAAATGAAAAAAATGATCTCATTTTTAATTCATGAAATGAGGTTGTTTGGACACATGAGTTCCTCTGGACGTTCAAACAGGCAAACAGAGACTTGTGTGAAGGTGTTGCAATATAATGACATTTTCTTGAAAGTGTATTATTATTGTCCATGGTGGGAAATATTAGAATGAACTTTTGAAGGAGCAACAGTGGTCTGAGGTGGCACCACATAGTTACAGCAGTTAAACTATAACTTTACAGTGATTGACAGGTTAACCACATTTCATAATCAAAACCACCTTTGGATGTAACAGTTTTCTGTAATATGCAGTCAGTTTAGATATATAAGAACAGAAGGCCAGAGATCAGAAAATAAAAAAATATTTGTTTCTTCAGTTTCAGCATTTGTATTAATAATGCAAGTGTTTGTGTTGTGTCTAGACTAAAGACTGAGTGTTGCAACCTACTCACAAAGTATTATGGGAACTTCAAATTCAAACACCTGATGGAGTCATTAATGGAGAGCTGGAAAATTGTTATGATACACATTGTATTATTTTCATTGATGAAAAGAGATCTTGTAACAGAGATAGAAATTAAAATCAACAATTGTCCTCCTTGTCATAGTAAGAATGAAAGTAATTTGTCAAATTTACTCTGTATCTTGATCATTGTTGCAGTGGCTGAAATTATTGTATATTGATATCTCTGGTTCCCTTAATCTATACTTAGTAATTTTATCAATCATTGTGTTGGAGTAAAGTGAACATGCTGTATTCAATATCCATGAGAAGATTTTGCTGCTAAAAATTCCATAAAAGTCCCCCCAGTGGGATCTATTGCCTTTTGTATGGCAATTAAAATAGGAAATAGTACATAAATTTGGAAATTATTTTTATTTATTTATTCAGAGTGGAATAGGGAGCTACCTTGAAACTTATTTTTTAGTCCTGCTGGTGGGGTGATAATTTTCAAAGTCCCATTGGTGGGATGATAAAACTCCTCATGGTCATGGATATTACTAGCTGATTAATATTAATATAAAGGTTGTCTTGTCCTTGAAGATACTACTATCATGTGTAAAAAAACATGACTGTTTCTTTTTCATTCACTACAAAACACCAGTTTATTGTATGTTTACAATCAAAGACTATTTCACATTTAAGATACAATAAGAGTAGTTTATTTGTTACAAATTGTTGCTTTCCCCAAGTCTCATGGCTACTACCATCTTTGCATGAAATTATCAGTACCAACAGTTTGGAATAAAATAATCAGTATATTTCAGGAAGATAACAAAAACTGTTAAAATATAATTTCCAATGTTTTTGTCATTTTAAGCAATAGTTAATTTTCTTTATTTTTGCACAATCAAAAAAGTAAATTCTTTCTGATATTGCCAAAGCTTGCCTGAAGATATTTGAAGATGTTTGAAGATTTTTGAAGATGTTTGAAGATAATTGAAGATTTTTGAAGATTTTTGAAGGTGTTTTTGTGTGAAGATATTCAAACATCTTCAAACATCTTTAAACATCTTCAAAAATTCATAAACATCTTCAAACATCTTCAAAAACATCTTCAAAAACATCTTCAAAAACATCTTCAAATACCTTCAAAAATATCATCAAAGATTTTTGATACTTATGTATTAGTAATATCTTCAGACAACATGTGCAAAAATGTCATTGCTTGCAGTAAGTATGGCATGCACAATAAGTACCTAAAATATGGTAAGTATTATAAGTATGTTAAGTATGGTAAGAAGGGTAAGTACAGTAGTATGATAAGTATGGTGAGTATGGTGAGTAACTACTTACACTAGCTACTTATGATAATAATAATACTCCTATTAATACTCCTAATATTCTTGTGATATTTTTTATTATTATCATGCAACAACGTTACTTACCTAGTAACCATATGTTTGAAGATGTTTGAAGATGTTTTTGAAGATGTTTTTGAGGATGTTTTTGAAGATGTTTTTGAAGATGTTTTTGAAGATGTTTTCAAAGATGTTTTAAGGTCTTCAGACAAAAACATCTTCAAACACCTTCAAACATCTTCAAACACCTTCAAACATCTTCAAACACCTTCAAACATCTTCAGGCTAGTTTTGGCAATATCACAAAATATTTACTTTTTTTATTATATGAAACTAAAGAAAATTAGCTATCACTTAAAATGACAAAAATGCCAATAAAAATTTCTTTAGCATTTTTTTGCTATATTCCAGTGTTAGAAATTTTATTTAATTTTCAATATTGACCATACATAATCATTCAAATGTACAGTCCCATGTATTTACTAGTAAAACTATGAAATTAGCTACAATTTCTCAGATATTGTATGTAATTGTACAACAGATGCACAATAAATTACGTATTCCATTTTCCAGTTTTGATGACATATTCAAACATAATTATGCCAAATATTCCTGCAGTTTGTTGGTGTTGTTGGAACCTGCTTCTTTGGAGCCATTGACAAGGTAGTGTGTCAGTAATTTCTAAAGACACCAATACCATTTATTCTGATGTTGGTAAGATGGTAATTATGGACAAATTGGGAAAAATTTCCCCCACAACATACTGAATGTTATGGATTCAATATTTTGAGAATGTCCAATCTGTGATTTGATGATAATAACATCCCCTGGTTAAAGATAAGATAAGAAACTGCCCAATAAAAAAATGACCAAATAATTGACTTGCTTTGCATTTGTTAGTGTAAGACAGCAGTTTACAATTACAAGGAAGGGATTTATCTCCATTAAAGATAATTATATGGTATGAAAGAAGCAAAAACTCATACCAATATCATCAGTTTGTAAAAGCCAACAAAAATCTGCACTCATGACCCATGAGTATAGCTGGTATATCAGAAAATTTAAAATTCTCAACAAAATCAGATCTCAATCACCCTTAATTTACCCAACACTGACATGATCATCAAGAACAAAAAGCTTTTGAGTAATTGTTACAAGCTGGTCACTACACACCATGGAGGTGAGGCAATGTGGCTATTCTTTCTTGTTTGTTTTGTTTTTCTAGGAATGGAAAATCAATAACCTCCTTATCAACATGAGACTTAAAGTTGTGAAAAAGGAGAATTGTGTGCCAAAAGTCAAACATAGAAGAAACATAAAACATAGAACAGCTATTAAGCAACAATGGAAAATTCATTATCTAATTAGAGTAGACACTGAATTTTAATTTGAATTATTTGATGTTGAGTATAAAATACAAATACAAATATGATATACCTTGAATTGCATGGCAAATTTTACATTTACTTTCTTCTTTTTTGTGATCAAAAGTACTTCACTTCATTTTTAAGAATTTTTTAGTAAGAAACCATGGTTTAAATGTCCATAAATTGGTTCCCCTCCAATAACCAGAAGTTATATTTCTATCTCACCCATCCACCTCTAGAGAGTCAAAAATATGAACAAAATCAAGCAAATACCAATTTTTAGTTGGTTAGATTTTCACTGTCTACTGTAACTGTATCCAATACCCAGGCTCCAGACAAAGGTTGTCATCTAGATCATTCCAGTTGACTCTGATCTTGGGTTCCCTTTGAAAAGAGTCTCCTAAAATATTGTCATACCCATGTAGACCCAGCATTCTGTAGTGAAAATTTTCTACTAAATTAATAAACAGAAACAAAATCAAACTGACCCAATCCCATGATACAGTTTTCTATATTATGTGAAAGTTCCCATTACTTGACTACCATTAATGATAGGAAAAAAGACACCAACAATGTCCCATCTGCCATCATTAGCAAATAATTTAGTATCTTATCCACCATGTCAGTTTAGCAATTTTGATGGAATAAGAATAGTTTCCACTTATTGGCAAAATCTGTCATCAATCATCATCACAGGTACACACTCCATTCATTATAAAAAAGCTGGAACACAGTGGAACACACAACACAGATGTTATGCTGCAGAACCAACCATAATAATATGGTATGGTATCTGACTATAAAATGTTCTAAGGAAACAAACAGGCAGCATGCCAATCTACAAAACAAAAGCCAGCACAATGACAGTGATGGTAACAAAAAACATAATAGTCAGTGTGTATTGGAAGCTCACCACCTATTTACAACTCTACAGGTTCCTCCAACAATACTAAACTTAATGGTGAGTAAATTAATAAACTTCAATTAATCTTTAGCCTGATGTAGATTTTAAAATGTATTTGAGTAATTTATTCACTGTGTCCCCATGGATTACAGAAATCCACCATCAATACACTACTGACACCCATTTCTGATGTATTTGTTTAGTAGCTTGGATTATTCCTCAGATCATTGCTGATGATTAATTCCAACTTACTTTTTTTAGACTTTTTCATCACCCCCTTCTAATCATATTTGTCATCATCTGGATTGTTTTGGCTCTAGGATTGCTTTCCAGAAATCTTCATCCACAAACTTAAAACTTGAAACTTAATAGCGTAAAAAAATCATTTTGGAATTTCTGACATGAGAAGTTGTTACTGATTCCCAGTCTTAATATCTCTACTGCTCTTGTTTAGATTATGTATTGCTTTTTGAGTATTGTACTTAAATTTAAATTAACAAAGACCATTATAAGTCTGTCATAACTTATTATGGACTATGTATTGGTACTGGGTTACATGTTGCATTTAGGCTTCTAAAATTTTGCCAAGAACAAGAATTTCTACAGAATATATTGTAAAATTTAACTGCAAAAACATTGAAAATGACTTCTGTCGAAATTAATTCTGAGTTTTCTTTAGCAAAAATGATATCATTTGGGAAATGATACTAAACTTCCACTTGGTAAGTAAAAATTCCAAAAATCTAAAATCGTGTTTTTTCATACCCTTAGCCTTAGCTACAACTAGGAGCATAACAAGTTGCCTATTTTTTGGCTAGGATAACTCCTGGTGGATAGACACCAGTGTCATTTGGAGAAGTAACAGCATGTTGCAATTATCAAGTAGGGTTCTCACTGGTTTGGAATTCCCATCAAATACCCACAGAATTGTTTTTGCTGAAATTGAAGTGATCAACCATCACCAATAGAAAGATAAACTTCTCTTTCAAAAATGTTCACACAAGAATAATAAAAAATAAAATTTAGATGTTTCAATTCTTTTAATTGTTCAGAGCACATGGGAAATTTTCCTGATTAAAATTCTGCAAATACCACTTCCTCAATCATACCCAAGAAAATAATCCGTTCTCTGCCTATGTCATACAACTGTTCTTTTGCTTCTTCTTGACTCCACACTTGTACTCTGTCATGTTTGACCTTGCAAGCAAGTTCTGGTTACAAAAGTGAATACAAATAGAAATGACTTTTATGACAACATTAAAGAAAATTAGTCTACAACAAATCATAGCAATGCAGGCACTAACAAAACATTAGTTAACTAGATCAGCCCTTTTCAAAATATTTCTTCATGTAAAAATCAAGATTAACTAGAGTGTAGCATTATTTATGCTTCTGAGGAAGTGTAAGATTTAAATCTGTTGATGTCACTGTCACATGATTCCTGATCAGCTTTGTCCAACATTTTGTAAGTATTTTTCTTTGACAAGATATCACCAAACTTGTGGAGACTCCCCAGACAATGCATCCCACACATAAGAATCCACAAAGGCCATAATCACCATCACATCAAATTCCTCCTGGATTTCTCACAATCATAGTGGTCTTCTTTGGTAATAAAAAAGTCCTGAGCTTATCCCCATTATTTGAGTTGCATCAAGAATAGAAGAACTACTTTTACTTATGTAGTGATTAAAGATTAAAAACTAAATATGAAAATTTGAAGCCTGTGAATGTCAATAGTTTGAAGCTAGTAGGTACTAGATGTCCATGGCATTTTTTCTATAGATATTAATTGAATTATCAATAGTATTGTAAAACAAAAATATTGCTTTTATCAATTACCACTCTAATTCTTAATTTTTTTGTAGTATTGAGTGCAAAAGATTTAAATTAAAGCAATTATATTTTTCACAAAAATATTTGAAAAAAATGACATACATTTACTTTAATATTAATATGAGGTTTATTGCCTGAAATCAAGAATTGAATGACTCAGTGATTTGAATCACAATATTGAGCTCTCCATAGGATGAAGTATATCCCAATGAAGGTTTTGAAATTGAAATCTACTTGATTTCCAAAAATTTATTTATGCTCTTCACTGTCACTTTTGAATGTACAGAGCATAGAGCATAGCTGAGAAAATTTCAGCAAAAAATTACTTTTTCATGAACTCTTTTGAGATTTGGCATGATTAAAATAAATTGAAATCAAACCCTGAGTAATTTGAAAAAATCAAATGTTAACCAAAATCTCAACTTTGATATTGTATGTCATTTCCTATTAAAAATTCAATCAATCCCCAGAAAATGTGTTTAGTATTATTATTGGATATTTTTGCTTTTTTGCATATTGCTAATTATTGCTCTTAGTCTGCATGTCATATCACTTGCCATTCAGTTCTTTTGATAAAAATGAAGTTTGGTAATGAGTTTAATCTCTTTTTTGTGACAGAGAAGTTGATATGAAGTAACCCATATTATAAATTAGATTAGATTACATTAGTTTTTATTGTTACCACGTAAGGGTTTAGTGCCCATACAATTTAAGAGATTTTTTGGGTGGGTTCTGCAAAAAATTGTCAATTTTTGTGAGATGTCTTTCCCTATGTCCATTTATTTTTATCTAACTCTTGATATTCATGAACTCCTTTGAGATTTGGCATGATTAAAATAAATTGAAATCAAACCCTGAGTAATTTGAAA
>JALLOT010004327.1:0-10372 GCA_036939595.1 Thalassiosira livingstoniorum | reverse complement strand
AATTTTTGTAGACAAAAAATAATTATTAGCTAAAAATAACCAACCACTCAAGTGCAAATCAGTTAATAAGGCTAGGGTGAGCAGAAAATACTTTCAAAATGCACAAATCAAATGAAATATGTTGCAATGGCACAACATTACCTACAGTACTTTAGGTACTGTAGCTTTAGTTAGGTTTTAAGAACCAATCTACCCTCCCAGATACAACAAAGTGCTATTTCTGTGATAGAAAAGCATTTGCAGCAACAGCAGTTGACAGAGTACCTTCACAATGAAGTGCATTTGTTGTCAACTGGTTGGGAAGGGCTTAATCTGAAGACATGACAAAAAACAACCAGGAAGGTGGCAAAATACACGGTATTCCACTACAGAATAAATTATTTTTGCTGCCATTGTTTGCAATTCCTTCATGAATATTTGCTTGCTGAGCTTGCAAATTGAACAGAATGTGATCTGGTGAGTTTGGTTCGATTGCTATTGCTTCAATTGGTCAGGTTTAGGGTGGGAGAATAGACTTTTGACTAGGTACTGATGGTACTCAAAATAGTACTCAGGCCAGAAAGCAATCATCATTTTTTATTCTATTGTAGGATTTTGTTTTGTTGAATACCTGTCCTTCTTACTTTGTCTCCAAATTCCATGGATTTAAGCCTCACTGTAATAAAAATAACATTCTCATTGTCAGTAATAATCACTCAGTACAATGCAACAGTACACAGTAGTAAGTGTTATTGTTAATTAGTATGTTGGCTTCTAGTTTGAGCTTGGTTTGACCAAAAAGGCTAAGTACAAAACATACCACTAAATGACATAAGTCACAAATGGTATAATTACATCTACGTATGTAGAATATGCTTTACAACACTCATTCAATGCATATTTAGGGTAGCAGTATAGGTACCTAAGTACTCCTAGATATTACCTGCTGACCTTACCTACCTTACTACCTAAGTAGCTACAGGAGGGGTGGGTCATAAGTTCCCGAAACAGTTAGAGGTGGAATTATTGGATTGAATTTGGGGGCAGCAACACATGTACATCTAGGTAGGTCTAGTATTTAAGCATTTACTCTAAATAGAAGAACAAACTTTAACACCATTATTGCAGATTGAAAACTAGTAAAGAAACATTTTAAGAAACTATGGTATGTAGTAGATACCATACAAATTAAAACATCAGCCAAAGTTTACCAGATGTGTTCCTTCCCAGCAACACCAGTTATTTCATCTCCACCAATCACTCAAAAAACTTCTTTGTGCCTGTAGACTTTGCCTTTTGTTTACACATCACTGAATTCACCAAATGAACCCTTCGACACCATTCAAATTCAAATTGCCACTCTGTATTTCCACAGTTGCTCCTTGCTCATCTTTCCCCATGTCTTCCTCTCCTTTGCAAAGTGCCACTTATTGTATGATTTTTTGTATACTCCAAGCACCTGGTAGTGACACATCATATGTGCTCTTCTCTTGCCTTGCCCACGGTTGATAAAGGCAGCAATGACTGTACCCTTTTCTATCCAGTACTCCATTTTGTTAGTGGCCGCAGACTCATCCTCTCCAGTAACAATTGGCTTTGGCTTTGACCACCACCTGGTGTGCAGTGACTTCAACTTCCAATCAAAGACAATCAATCCCTCCAGTTGGTCAACATTCTCATCCAAGACTCCACTGAAAACAAACACTTTCTCAAACAACTCCATTTCATCACAACAGTCGCACATCGTCTTGAAAGCCGTCATCACATGTGCCCATTATTGCTTGCCATCAATTCTATCTGCTGCATCTACTCCTGAACTCAAGTCAACTTCATTGCCAGAATCCATGCCATTGCTCTCCTTATTGTCAGCATCAATGTTGTTGCTCTCCTTTCCTAACTCCATTTTCAACTTAAGTTTTCCAGCAATGAATGATTTTGCAAAGCTGGTCACCTTATCCACAAAAGCACCATGCAAGGCTGTACCATCATCCACAGCAGCTGGAACATCTGCTTCAGTATCATCAACACCTATTCCAGACACTCTTGTGTATGAGATCTTGCTTAGAAACACACAAATGATCTTGTCTCTCAAATCTATTGGAGAAGCAAATGTGAATCTTAATGGTGAGGCTTTTTGTCTTTGTTTGCCTCTACAGTAGTCAAAAGAGCCAACATAATCCATGATGCCAAGTCCCACACCTCCTTGACATACTTCCACACTTGTTTCATGGCAGGCGGAGTGTCAGGACCAAGTTTGATGTCAGCAGGACCACCCTGCAAAGAACTGGATGCAATTTTACAATGAGCTAAATAGTTATTGTCTGTGTGATGTGCAATATTCAAAGACAAACAATATGAGAATTGAAATATGGAACATTAATAAATAGAAGAAAAGAAATACTTACTCAAAGAATTGTAACCCTTTCCAAGAACCTCTGTCATTCTTGAGATTGCCCTTGAATAAGCAAGCATTGTGCCAATTACACTTCTTGACTTCATACATAAATTGCATGGTAGTAAATTCTCTAAAACTTTGTTGGATGCTACCAAAGACATGTTCTGCAGGCTTGATGTTACAATAGCAAGGCTTAGTGATGTCTCCTCTCATCATGATAAACAAGAGAGGGATTGTTTCTGCCATGATGTTGTGTTTTGTGACAATGCACAATCCAGAAAGGGAAGTAAGTCAAATCATGACAGTCAACAAATAAAGTGCCCTATGCCATTCTGGAATATCTCTGCTGTTGACTGCAATGTCCCTCAGTTGCATGAAGAGGAGGGTCAATGCTAGAACACTAACATTGCCCATGCATCCTTTGACCCTTCCACTTTTGAACCTGTCAGCCAGTAACTCCAATGCTTTATGAGAAGCCAATCTCAAAACAAGCAAGTCTGATGCAAAGTCAACTGAGCAGACAAGCTCTTACTCAATACCTGCTTGAAGCAGGAGCTCACAGTCTACCACCAAATCCTCAATTGTTACGACAGAGTTACCACTAATGATTTGACCCCTGGTTGTTTTGTTGTTGTGTCCCAGATCTGTTCCTCCTGTGTGGTCTTCCTTTCCCAACAAAAGTCAAAGATGGACAGCCAGACATCCTTGCTCTCAACCAGAGTACCATCAACAGCAAAGCCTGTATATGACACGTCAACTCTGCAAGCACAATTATTTACAACAGTCTTGCATGTCTTTTGCACAATGTTGGTCAAATCAGATTGTTCATTCATAGTTTGCAGATGGAAATCAATGACTTTGAATTTGGTCATATCAGGTGGGTAATCTTGGAAAGTAATCACAACTGCCTTTACTTCTATGGTCTGCTCATTTTTCACCAATCCTAAGTCCCCTTTGAGGACATTAGTAATTCCAGCTTTTGCTATCTCTTGTGTCTTAATGAGTTGGTTTGGGTGTGCTCCTCTGTTGATGGCCTTGTAAGCCACCAATAGCTCCATGGATTTTTAGTTCTTTGTGCCATCAATTGAAGTTAAGAAGACATTTCTTTTCTTTCCATCACTTCTGATTTTGATTTCATCTTCTACCCATTTTATAATAAATGAAATGAACAATGAATTTATTAGCATTTTGAATTGTTATGTAAAAGTGAATGCATTATTTATTGAAGACAAATATGCACCTTTCAATATCATTCTCCTTACACTGCAAAATGCAGGGCAATTGATTCTTTGTATTTGCCATTTGTATCAATCTTTCCCTTGTATCACATAGGTTTGCCAACATCATTTGAAAAGCTTGGGGATGATTGGCATAAACCCATGACCAAAAATTAATGCTGACCTCACCATGAACAACTGGATCACATGTCCATTCTCAAAGTCTGGATCCATTTCCAATACTTGTGCCATCTTCATTAAAAGCTTTCTTGGAGCAGGTGCAGAATTTTCACCTTCCAGTTTGAATGGCAAGTTCATTCCCCTCTTTTTCTGCTTTGTGATGAAATCTGCATAGTCAACTTGATCCTAAGCTTCTTGTTTAAAAACTATGGCTTCTGCTGAGAGTAATTCATCTCTCACTCTTCAAAACGCCCTTGCATCAGAAATGTCAGAGTTGGTCAGAACTTAAGTTTTGTGATGGTGCTGGCACTGAATGAATTTTCTTGCCCATCTCATCAAAAACGCCAATGGAAATTTGGTGCCCTTGAGCCTCCTGGCTTTGCAACATGGAACACACCACATTACATCATCAAGAAAATTCTCAACACCCCATCCCATGCTGACAGTTGAATGGGTGCTAGTCAAGTTGCAGTATGTAGAAAAGTTGAACCTGGATCCATCATGAGGCACACAATAATGAACAACCAAAATCATTTCCTAGGTGCATGTTCCAGAAAATACATTCACTGCCCTGCAACAGGAACAATGTCAGTATAAGGATAGGGCAATCATGTTGTCAGAGTCTTTCAAAAGTAAACAGTAATTGAAAGAGCCATGTCAAATCAACTTGCAAAAATCATGTTGCAATCTGCTCCTTTACTTCCAATGGATCATTTCCAGGAGTGAAATCATTGGGATATAGAATGTTTGTGTTCCTGTGTTGATTTAGCTCTGTCTGCTGCCTGAGCACTTTTTTGAAATTGTTACCAATCTCTGTAAGGACTTTTTTCTTTGTGTTGACTTTGCCTTTTCCCCTTGCCTTCCTAGCTTCTTCTTCAGCAATCATATTATTGTCAGCCTGTTGGTGTTTTAGAGAATGTGAACAATGTTCCTTCCATCTGCAGATTTGAAATGGCCTCCTGTGCATGGAGAGTTTGCTGCTGTGGCTTCCAGCTGACTGACCACATGGAAAGCACACAACATACAATCCATTCTTGTCTAAGACAGAAATCAAAGGATTGTTTGTTACTACTTGAGGCCAAGATTTCACTTTCGGCATCTAACTCTTCTTCTTTAGTTTGGATTGTATTCGGTTGTTTGTTTGACCAATTGACTTAACCTCATTGGGTTGATTCACTGCCAACTAAATGTTCAAAGGATTGAATGAGACAATGTTTTGTAAGTTAAAACAGAAATTGAAATAAATTGAATTTACCATGCGCCAATTCCAAAGAAGTCAATGGAATGCTTGGATTGTTGCCATCAAGGGATGCGACATCTAATTTGGAACAAAAAGTAATCAATATTGAGCCACAGCATAAACAAAAATGACTAGCAAAACCATACTAAAGAACTCATTGGTACCCAATAAGGAAGTACTTACTTGGCTCAACAGAATAATTCTCATCTTCCATCAAAATAAATGGGCAGCAAGAAAGTCAGATGTTGGCAAGACTGTCCTTGTAATGCTTTTTCCTATAATTTGAGAGTTGGGACATATCAAAAATCATCCCTTCTTGTGGATTATGAAATTCACATTCTCACAGTGCATGTATTGGCATCACACAATTGATACAGATGTGCCTTGCCTTTACAGAACCCTCTTTACTTGCAGGTGAGGGAGGATGCACGTGTCTCCTTCTGCACACTTGTGCCCATCAAATAGATGAACCACCTTTGCATTTGTCTTGATGTTCAAGTCATCATTGCCAGATGACAGCTCAATTACTTCATCTGGATTTGGAACTTGCACCTCCCCCATTTGTGTCAATAAGTCATTTTAATGCTAAAAGAGCTGCATGAAAAGAGAGCAGTTGTACCCAAATTTGATTCCTTTGGTGGGTTGCAGAGGACAATCCTCTTCCAGTTCAAGGCCACTGTCTGTGTCAAGGCTGTCAAAAATCCTGCCCATTGGGTTGGGTGGTCCGCCATAGTTCTGCCCACCATCCGTTGTCTCCAGACCATTCTTTTTGTAGTAGCCTGCATTTCCATCATTCCAAAAGTTTTCTGACACCCTGTTTTATTCCTTTTCTAACAATTTGTCAAAAACTAAGCCAACATCACCATAATCTTGCTGGAAAATGTTCTCAGAATAATTCAAGGTTGCCATCTCATGTGTTGCTGTATTTGCTAGCAAACTCAGCCCTGCATTGCTGCCTTTTTTACATCCTTTTCCATCCTCTCACACTTTACACCCAATGGATGGCATATCAACAAAGATATCATTGCCCAGGCCTGTGAATTTCATTGTGAATGAATGATAAAAGTTAGACGTGAATGTACAAACACTAGTGTAAAAACAAATTCTATATCAACAATAGAATGCCTTACCTGCTGAGTCAGACATGACCTCTGTGTCAATCAAAAGAGCACTAGTATTCACTTTTGCAATCCAATCCTCAGGTTGTACACTAACTTCATTTGCAGGAGTTTCCATAGCAAATGCACCCTTCACACTTAAACCACCTGCTGTCACCACATCAGCCACATCATTATTGTGAATTTGTTTGAAGACATCCATCATATGGGCAAAGATTCCTTTCTTTTCTCCTTCTTCTGTTATTTTGGATGCCACATCAACAATGCAGTCATCATTTGCATTAACATCCCCATCTTTGTTGCAGTGAGACATGACAAATGCATCCTTCACAATTTCACCACCCAGTTCCACCGCATCAGCCACATTGCTACCATTGATTTGTTTGAGGGAACAACCTGTCACTTTGACAAAGATTCTTTTCTTTTCTCCTTATTCTTTTGAAAGCACACTGCCAATGCCATTGCCAGTTGCATCAACACTGATGCTGTTGTTTGCACCTGCAGGGCAGGAGCAGATTGAAGAAGAAAGAGTTAGATCTGGAATGAAGCTTTGTTTCATGAAACAAACATTGACTTACCTTTTCTTTGAATTATGGCTGGATTTGGTGTTGGGGAGATCAGCACAAAGTTTCTTTGCAAAAGCTGCACTTGCATTGGGGGGAGAGGGTGTCAACACAGCAGGAGGCTTCAAATTCAAAGCAAGATGCAACAGTGCTTTGTACGCACCATCACCATTCTCATTCATTGTTGGCTGGTGATTGGTATTGACCTTAGAAAACAAACCCTTCTTTGCAGCAGGAGTTACTGCTTTTGGGAGAGAAAGCACAAAGGGTGAGCTCTTCATTTTCTTACAAAGAGGAGAACCAATAGCACAATCCAAACTTGCTGAATTGGTGTAGGTTTTGGAACGTAGTGGTAAAGTGCTTGGGCATGCTATCTCTGTATAGGTTTTGAATGGGGTATTTGGCATGGTGGTGACTGATTGATCAGGCTATGCCCAAAGAATAATTTTTGCTAATGTAAAAAATTATTGGATTACAATTGATTGTGTTGATCAGATGATGATCAAAATTATGAGATTGTTTTGATTGAAAATAAGTAAAAATGAAAATGAATTCAGTTAGTTTACATTATTGATTGTGTGTTGAATGATGCTGGTTCAATTAATGTACTCACAACCAGTGGAAGTAGATTTTTAAGGGGCAATTCTTCCAAGCCCAGCATGAAGCCATAATAAACAAATACCCACAAGGTGCAAAAACAGTCAAACTAATGCACTATCATTGTCTTTCCCATGTCAATATGTACCCACCCCCTTTTTCAAATGTTGAGATGTGCCAATAATTTTTCATGTTACCTCCAAATCTGACCAACAAGAAGACTGTCCTTTAAATCAAATACAAATCCACCAAAGAAATATGTTCCAATCAATAATTCCCGCCGGATGATGAATTCACCATGGCTTTGAGAAGGAAGTTGGAGGGTGCAAGTATCACATTTTGCATTCAAAATTTGAAGTTTTTTGCACAGCATACTACAAAAGTGAAGGGACTTGTTGTGGTTGGATGTTGTTCAAATGAAGAAATCCAATTTTTTCCAAATTCCAATTGACAAGGCAGTAGAACATAAATGAGAATACTTGTACCAAAAAGAAATTGTCCCATTGTGCCAAATGGCAATAGTTTTTCATTGTATCAGTGGCTCACAACAAGTGAGAACAAGAAGGAGTTGGAAACCATGCCCAAAAGAACATAGGAATCAAGAGAAAGGGAAAAAGTGTGTATGTGTGATAATTGTTGAGTAGTAGTAGTTGACGGCATGGCAGAGAGGCTGATAGATTGTCCATTCAAAAGGATGAAGGATTGATTGATTTCTCTGATGTGGATCTTTGAAGCCAATTAAAAATAATGATATTGTTGATCTTTTTCTGTGGCATGGAGCTGCCGTTCAATTGTAGCACGAGAGTTGATGGATGGCTGCTCCAGAATGGCTTTTGATGGGTGAATTCTTGTTGAAATTCATACCACTAGGGACAACATTGGCTTAATTGGATTTTCTGGAAGTGTTAAACAAGGCAGCACTACTGCTATTGGGTGAAGCTTTTATGGAAGGACAACAAATAAGACTAAAAAGAGATGGCTGGTAGGCTGAAATGAAAGCCATTGTTGGCAATGTGGAGAATTTGGCAGCTGGTTTCGGCTAGATGGCAAAATAATGCATGGGGATATTTCTATGATTTCTGAGCTCGTCAGATGTCAAAGCCAACAATCAGTGGTAGTACTATACTAGATAATCACACTGTTGTCTCAGAGCTATTTTTGGGTCCAACGTTTCAAATTTGGCACAAGCACCAGCTGGTGCAAGTGCAGAATTAAAAATGTGTGACCCAAAAACTGTGATGAGACAATGTTGTGATTATTTATGTGATCCCCACATGTGCAGAAGAATAAAAAAAAACAAAAGATACCTCGTGCACTTTTTTGTATTCTTCTGCACTAGTGGGATTGTTACATAGCTTTTTGATAAAATGTCTGTATAATTTTTTATTTGTATTAATATGCTCTTACATATTAAAATAAATATGATAATATATAGTAAACATGCTTTTTTGGAATGCACAGAAGTATAATGTGTCCTTACACAGGAGGAATTAAAATACAAAACACATATTAGTATAAGTATAATTTTTTTTCAATTTTAGGTCGGTTGGTCCATATATGTTTGTAGAATTGTTAGGTATTGAACTGACACAAATCAGTTTGGCGGCATGTAAAATCACTAGCTTGTTGTAAAATAGGAAAATTACTGGTTAGATGTATAACTATTGACTTCACATTGGTGGTGCCATTAGTTAGACCTTTGACACATACCAGATCTACATACACTTTCATTCCTCCTGTACCAACTTACTACAATACAACATAGCTCTAGACTACTAAGTACTACTACTACTTACCTACCTCTACCTACTCTAGGTAAGGTAGGTACTTTGCTCTACCTACTCTAGCTACTTAGATACTTACTTGTACTCTACTTAAGTGGAGTACTTAGCTAGGAAAACTTACTTATGATTATGGTACCTACCTGTACCTACCTATGATGCTTGCTTCTACTTTAGTTATCTACTCAAGACTAAAGTCAAGTGAGTGGTGGGTGGTCCGGGGATAGGAAAAGATGTTGCGATGAAGTCAGGAGTGGAAAGTCCAGGTGGAGAAGCCAAAGTACAAGCTGTCGAACATGTGTTGATTTGTGGAGAAGGTTGGGGCAAAGTGGGTGAGGCAAAGGTGATTGGGGGTTCCTGGGATGCGGCCACTGACAAGTAGCCTTGGGAGAAGGAAGGGGTGGAGGTGGCCTGGAAAGAGGGGTGAACTCCAAGTTTTGAATTATGAACATGATGCACCATGGCAATTATGATGGCAAGTCCCCATTGTTGAAGAATATTGGAAGAAGATATTGGATCCAGATAAGAATGTCCAAGAAATGAATCAGGCAAGGATTACTTCCAGAAGTGAGTCACTCAATTGAAAATACCGTTGAGACATGGGTGAGAGCAAGCTCTGTCATACATTGCTGCAGTATTTGGCCATTGGGGTGGGAAAGTGAGTTTGGGAACATCCAATTCATCAAAGAGAAATTGTTCAAACATGGGTCTGATGCAGCCAAGCAGGTCAATTGCAAGTAAATTAGGACATTGTCATGATCCAAAAGGCTCTTCATCATCTCATCTCTGCTGATTGAGAGGTGAGTGATTTTGTCTGCCTTACCCAGTCACATGTACTTCCCTCTCTCTGAAGCCTGAAGATGAGAATCAGCATGGGCTGAAACTAGGGTGGGGTCATCAACATGTGAGGGGAGAGGTGGTACATGCAATGTGTAAGTGACACCAAAACCAATTAAGTTGAAGTGAAGGGGTGTTATGTCCGGGTGTGTGGGTGAGAGATCTGGGCGGACTGATGAATCCAAAGGGCAAACCACAGGGAGCTCTGGAATGACATCTTTCTTTCTGCCACAAAGGATGTTGATGGTTGGATTGCATCTGCTGTGCTGAATATGTAATGCATCAGGGCCAGAATGCAGTCTCTTGTGCAATCATGTGATTCTTTTTTATTATTGCATAAACAATGGAATGTGTGGTTGCTTTTTGCACCATAGTGGTTACCACACCAGCATGGGGCTAGGTTTTTGGGGACATAAATGTTGAAACAAAGCTTTCATTTCAGGGCATAGTTGAAGATGTTGTTGG
>JALLOT010004325.1:0-10377 GCA_036939595.1 Thalassiosira livingstoniorum | reverse complement strand
TGGTACAAAGAAAGTGGGACGGAGTTATTGGGACTATTGTCACCATCATCTTCTTATGTAAATCCAAAGAACTTCCAATAACAATTGTCATCCAAATCCTAAAACAATTTGGACTGCCTCAAGGTGGATACATTTGATTTGATCAAGGCGGGGAGCAAGCATGGTCGGAAGACTTCAGAACTATGATGCAACAAGATCACAACTACAGTGTGGAACCAACTGGTGCTGATAGCCCATAACAAAATGGGGGATTGAGACCTACAATGACACAGTGGCATTACTGATGTGGTCTTTTCACTATGGCTCTTCTCTACCGGCAAAATATTGGTCAAGAAGCTTACTCCATTCAGCATACATCTTAAATCAAAGATGGCATTTGGCAATACGGCCAACACCTTTTGAGGCTTGGTTTTGGAAGAAACCTGACCTTAAATTTATGAAGTTATTTGGCACCAGAGTATGCACAAAGACATCACATCAGCAAAGAGCAAAATTAGATCACAATGATTTCTGGGGAATCTTTCTTGGCTACACCGCAATGGACCAAAACATCTCATACCTTGATCTGGACTCTGGAAGACTGAAGTCATGTGCACATGCAACCTTCAACAAAGCATGGTATCTGTAGAAGACAAGACCTCCGGCAGCACAACTACTATACAATCTTGGCCTCCAAAACTGTCAAGATTTCACTCCAGCACTATCACTCTATCCAATCCCACTGGCACCATATCCTCCACTTCCAACTAAAAAGATGGCACCCCCTCCTATATGTCATCCAAAAATGCTACATCTTCTATTCAACCTGGGACCATCTGCAACGTCTCATCCACCAGCAGCAGCAGCTGCCAAACTGACAGTTGACCCAATGATATCCAAGGTAGACGTCATGGCGGATCTAGAACTTGGCACTCAAGATGTTGCACAAATATACCTATCACCAGCTTCGTACCATGATGGATTTGAAGAAAAATTAACCCTCAGAAAGTACCACTTCTTTGATCATCCAACTGCAGGAATGTACTAAAGAGCATGAAAACAAGCACACCAGCCGCCCAAATACCAAGATGGAGGAGCAGAATCAAGGGTGCTTGGCTCATTTTGATCAACGGTCAGCAAATGGATACAGTAGATACCATCAAAGAATTCTTCAAAAACCTCCAACCAGCAAAACTGCAAACATGCACACTTCTATTTGCACATCCAGAGGTTAAACATGGGCTCACCAGCAAAGGAATGTAATAACCACACTCTCTGGTTGTATTCTGATTAGAAGATTGTAGCTGCTAAGTATAGAGTATGTGCTTTTACTATATATCTTAATGGGAATTAGTAGATGGTTAGGAAGGCATGTGTTAGATGATGCTGCCCGCCAAAGATACTTTTGTAGAACTATCATAATTCTAAAATTCTGTCAATCAAAACAACTCCTAACTGCTAGTTGCATCACTGACGATATCAAAACAATTTGGAAACCACCACAATCATCAAAGACAATCATGAGCAGATCACAGCCAAAGTGTTGAGAAAGATCACCAAGCATGAGAACCACAATCTTCAGATGCCATGATAAAAAGGGACCACAAACAAAAGAATAAGAGATGATCAGTGCTGAATTCACAAATCATAAAAAAGAAGGGCAATCAAACCACAGGAGTTCTGCACTGATGTTTCCCCCATTTACATGTTACCATCAACTTAGTCATTGTCATTGGCAGAGGTTCTTTTGTGTCTAACATACACATTATATGGGGACTATGCCTGTGGAGAAATGAGCATCATTGGTGTAAGCTCACATATTCAACTTGGACTTCTGGAGCACCTGAGTCCTGACAAGTCTATCATCAAATTGTTGGTGCTATAACCACAAGCATCAATGTGGCTTGATGTAAAATCAATCTTGAAATCTTAAAATCGGGTCAATTGGAATGTAAATAAATGCAATGATATGGCCTGTGGGCATCATGTGTATAGGATGATAATCCTAGTACTCCCTGACCACTACTGCCATGGTGGAGTACTAGACGAGGAGATAGATAGGATAAGTAAGTACTTATAGTATATATATCTACATAGTCTAACACCCCCCCACAATACCATAACCCCAGTTAAGGTATTGGAAAAGATGCCAGCATAGTTGCATAGTCCGCAAACAATTTGGCGGCAGCCGCTGCTGAAGGCAGCGGTAATGTCCGGATGCTTTCCGGTACTGGTGTGGGCTGGGGTGTCTCGTCCAAGTCCAAAACAAAAGGAGAATAAGCTGGTGAGTAGGCCGGTGGAACATGGCCGAGCAAATAATCAATATTTCTGTGGCAAAGAATCTTTGCCGTTGGTTTCGTGAGGTGGTCCACCATGTTGAGTGAAGTTGGAATTCGTTCCAACCGTATCAAGTCCCTCTCCACCCATTCACACAGAGCAAAGTATTTAATATCTATGTGATGTGTTCGTGGCGTAGGCTTCTGCGCCATCGCCATGGACGTACAGGCATCATTATCTTCATATCCCACAGACGCTGCTCGTTGTGGGATACCTAGGTCCCACAGAACACTGCGGCAGTAAAGAATCATCATCCCAAGATCTGAGGCTGTCATAAATTCACCCTCGGTTGATGATTGTGCTACTGTAGGCTGGAGCTTGGCCTTATAACCCACAGTGCCACCTGCGAGGCGCACACAAAGACCTCCAAATGATCGTCGTGTGAGAGGACATGCAGCCCAATCGGAATCTGCATATCCATGAGCATCTAGTGGGCCATGCTCTGGGCGGCCATCCAAGAGGAGATCCTTTCTATTACTATTAATGACCGGTGGGTCGTGGAATGGGAGGTCTTCATTAGGATGGACTCTCCAGTACGTGATTCCATCCTCTTTTGTGACGTAAAGGTATTTCAGAAGATGTTTCACAGCCTGATAGTGGATCTCCGCTGGGCATACACTGGACTGTGCACATTTAACAATCGCAAACGACGTGTCAGGACAGCAACACGTCATGGCATAGATAACCTCTCCCACCCCATTTTGGTATCCGATTTGCATTTTCTTGCGGAGTTGTTCTTGGTGTTTGGGGTCAGGGTCTCCAACCGCACTGAGGAGCTTATGGAGGAAATCAGGAGAGGAAGGCAGCGGGGTCGGTCTGTCTTTTGTAATGAGGATGGATGGCATCCAAGTCGAGAGGTATGGTTCACATATCTTCTCGAGATATGTCTGACAAGAAATTTTGATGAATTCCTTGGATTGAAGAACATCCATTCCGTTAAACATTGTAATCAATCCTTGACGCTTGATTGGAATCGACAGGGCATCATCGATTGTATCGAGCAGAATTTCTGCCACTAGCCGTAGAGTTGTGGCAATGGCAAAGTCATCAACTTGCCTCTTGAATAAAACCCTGTGATTATGTACGATCCCTGAGTATAAACAAGGCTCATGGACCGTAGGTTGCAGACCAAGGTTATGGAGAATCAAGTCAGCATGTCGTTCCCACAATCGCGGGGCCTCTGGGTGACCCTGCATTGCCCTTTGCACTGGTATGACTGCCCCCTTCGGGATCGGTGGTCGCTTCTTGTGGTTAACCCACCAATTACAAAATGCTTTATCTGGACGCACATAAAATTGTTGTTTTGGTGGTGGAACCTCCCCGAATGCATTACTCACGTCCGCTCCAAAGAGAAGAAGGTTTTCTGCAGCTGCGGCCGCATAAAACATTCTGGAGCTCGTATGCTCAACGCAATTTGCGTATGTGTGGTCCAGGAGATGAACCTGGCCACCCCTTGTTGACCCATCACAGGCCATTCGGGCCTTCTTCCTCTTATCCAAGGGTTTCTCTGCATACGTCCAGACCACATTAAACACTGCGACCTCATCGTCAACCATGATGGGGTCACCAAACATATATTGCGTTTCGTACTGGTCCAATTGGACCCACTCCGCCTTCTCCCAATCAGGCCAGTCATCTTGTTTTAATAGTTTTCCCTGTGTCAACTTCTGTGCCTTGCTATTGTAGGACATCACTCCACCCAAAGTTTTGACAGTGAAAGCCCGCGGGAATGATGGCAAGACACTGGTGTTGTCTCTCATCCACCGTGTGTTGAGCTGGTCAATTGAAATCTGAGGAATGCCCTCATTGCTCAGTCCGTGTTTGATCTCAGGGTGCGACAGGAGGAGTTTGCACTCCAACACATTGTCATCAAGTGCTCTGGATAGTGCCGTAGTAATATCCTGTATCGTCTGAACAGGTTGACCACGAACTTGAATGAGCCATGCACCACGCATTCTCGATCTCCATCTTGGAATTCGTGCTGCTGGCATGCCAGGAGTCATGTTCGAGACAATTAACCTGTCATCAACCACTGTGCATTCCAAACCAGCCGTTGGACATTCATTCAGCTCAAACAATCTGAGACGGAGAATCTCCTCAAAGGCATCATGATATGGAGTTGGGGACATGTATACCTGTTGTATGTCTTGTCTGTCAATCTCAAATTCGACCACTACCCGCGCATCCTCCGAGAGATCCAATAGGTGATCCGTTCTTTTAGTTCTTGCAGCTGCTGCAGCCACTGGAACGGGCGCAGTAAATGTAGGAATGGCTGTCAAACGAAGTGGAAGGTGGAGTTGTTTGGCTTCGACCGGGAGTAGGGGAAGAGAAGCTGGTAGGTCCACTGGAGGGTATGGAGCAAACTCCCGAGGTGTGTCATCTGGGACCCCCGTACTAGTGTCTTCTGCCTCCAGGCCCAAGTCGTATAAGAGTTGTGCCGCCGGAGGACGTTGAGGCTGGAGGTACCAGGCCTCATCGAACACTGCATGGTGACAGTGTTTCGTGATCCCCGAGTGCAAGTCCAAGTAGTTGATATTCTTAGTGGTGGCAGTGAACCCCAAAAAAATTCCTGTGAAGTCATGGTGATCGAGCTTGGCCCTACGGTGGCCAGTTTGCTTTACACACACACGTGCACCGAACATACGTAGATACCTGAGGTTGGGGTGACGTCCAAACCATCCTTCAAAAGGTGTTTTCTTTGTTATCGCATGAACCCTCCGATTGTGCAGGTAAACTGCATGGACGAGAGCAGCAGACCAATACATTGCTGCCAATCCCACACCATACAATAAAGCCCGCACCGTTACCGCCAAAGTATCGTTCCAAATCTCGACACCTCCATTTTGGGAAGGGGAATCGGCTCCCGTAGGTTCCACTGTGTAGTTGTGATCTCTGAGCATTATGTCGCAGAAAGCCTTACTCTTGGCTAGCTCACCTCCATTGTCGCATCTAATTTGGCCTCCCTCCTTCAAGCCAAATGTGGTGAGAAAAAGGGACATTATTTCTATTGGTGGTTCCTTCGACTTGCAAAGGAAGACCCACACATGTCTGGAAGCTTCATCGACGACGATAAGGTAGGAAGAATATCCATCATAGGACGTGACAATGCGGTCTGTTTTCAAATTTGGCTTGGTGTAATCATGTTGGGAGGCTCGAATAAAACCAAAGTCCGCCAAGAAACGTTCACCCCTTGCGGCTGCCTTCTCAGGTTGTTTTCCCGCTGCCTGGCGGCGGATCCTAGCCTGCTCTTTATGATCAATAAAGCGAAACGGGTGCCAACTGAACTGGTTAGGCGTGCCGTCCACATGTTGTGGGAGGACCTCCAGTTGGGATTCTCCACAAAAGCCTAAATGAGCCGCCCACAATTCTGATTCAAGTTGTCTATCTTTTGTTGTGGCATGGTGCCTGACATTTGTTCGTGGGACATGTGAAGCCTTGTGTTGTTTGTCCATGGTTTGGGTAGCCACAGTAGCATTCACCTCTGGAAACATTGGGAGATCGACAGAGACACGATGATCCACGGTGTAGTCATCAATGGAACAATAATACAGACCGTCGGTGAAGGTCAAACTGAGTGTCATCGCCACTGTTCCTTTAGAATCAAAGAAACGAACCAATCCCATTGATCCATTCTTGGTTCCCTCCTGTTGCCATTTGATCAAGTCATCACACGAGTCTACGATGGCCTGTGGGGAGATAATGGTGTCGTTGGCCGTAGGGCACAGGAAACATGGTTGGAAGTACATGTGTCCATCATCTCGCGGGAGAGGGAGAAGGCCACGATGCGTGCAAATAGCCTCAAGAACTGGTGTGTCGCGTTGATCCCCAGCAGCCAATCCTATGGAAAAGGTTGTATGGCCTGGACATCAACCAACATGTGTTGATGTGGCGTGACACAGATGTTGGCTCCCATATGCACCAGGGAGCTGTCCTGGTTCAAAGAATGCTGAAGCTTGAAACACGAAGCTCTATCATTGATCCCTATGGCTCTCATTTTTCCTACAATATGCACAACCGTATCATACATAGCAAAAACATCTTCCATGTCATTATGGGCTGTGACATCACTATCTGCATCAAAGGACCACTCTGGGAATGCTTCAACCGACCGTGGTGACATGGGGCGTCGGAGTACATCTTCAATGGAGCCAGGAGGGCATTTATCATGACCCTGTTTGGGTGAAGTGGGTAATATGGTAGAATGGGCAATGTTTGGCTTAGGTGGGGGACGGCCTGCTTCCACATTCTTAACACATCCCCCTTGTGGAAGTTCTGGAGTATCGTTCCCAGTCGTGGGTGTAGTCACAGTCTTAAACCATCGCTCAGCCGGAAGAGGATCAATGTCTTCGGAATCAACCAAGAAGTCATCATCATCACCTCCCTGTGAGGATTCATCACTGGAACTATCGTTATCATCATCTGGATTTTGTTGGATCAACGCAGGCATGCTGCCCACAGAAGAGTCATCACTCGAGCAATCATCCTCTCCCACAGCATAACGTTGGAGTAGCGCCGGGAGAGTATTATTAACCGATGCCATCGGAAGCACAGGCTGGACCTTGTGCAGTTGGGAAGTCAATGGTGGAGTGGAGGGAGGAGCCAAACAAGCCCTTTGTCGGAGTAGAGTATGCTCGTCATACAAGGGTTGATAATGAGAGTCCGTCTCCTGTGCATTCTTCCATTGTCCCAGGAGAGTGAGAGCCCGAGGCTCTCACTCCAAATCATCGAAGGCGGGCCAAGTCGTCCAATCGATCTCCTCCTCAACTTGGTCCGCAGAAAGTCCAGTCTCCTCCAAATACGCCTTCATCACCTGCCGAGGCTTTCGTGATGGATTTTGAAGGGCCTCTTTGAATCGTTTGTGCCATTCATCCTCTACTGATGCACACGTCGCTGCATTTCCCCCATGTTCAATGAATCGACGAATCCACAGCGCCATTGCCAGTTGGTCGCATGTATTTGCCTCATGACCCGTGCGATGACATGCCTGGCATTGCTTCGAATGATCAACTTGGCATCGACGGGAAGGTTGAGGTTTGCGCAACTGAGTGCGTGTGAGATGGCGCTGGTCTCTTCTCTGAGTACTATCAGGACCATATCGGGGGCGTGGGTCCGTAGCTTTTGCAACACTCGGATTAAAACCCTGGACATGGTTCTGTGGGGACAACTCTGTAAGTCCCTCAGTGTTGGATGTCAGAGTTGACAGTGTCCATTGGGAGGTTGATGCATCGACCATTCTCACCCGTGGTCTGTAGTCCATATTTGGCTCCTCCATGACGCCAGCCATTGTGTCTTTGATATGACTGGCCAACGAAAGGATTTGGAGATTATCCGGGAGAGGACTGTCCCAATCATCCTGGTCACCAACGCCATCGACCAGTAGTCGAAGACCTGCTACAACTCCCACATAAGATGGCTCATTGATCGCCTGTAAAAATCTTGAACTCTTCTCTTTATCAGAGAACACTTGGCCCCTCTTACGGATGAGGCGGAAGTAGAGTCCCATAGCTTTGGCAAATTTAAAGACATTCTTATGGTCGTCCCACAGTGGCTGCCTAATCTCCTTCGTAGGGTGAAAAGCCGGCACCACCATCACCAAAAGGCGCTAGAGGAGTTTGTATCCATTAGCATTTTCTTGATTAATAAACCCGTAGCAATCTAAAAGGTCCGGGTTATCCATTGGGAGCAATTTTCCCAACAGATTGAAGAGTGCTTTTCCCATTGCCTCTAGACGGTGTAAACCCATGCCCGGTGGGCATAGGCCCATCTGATTAAACTTCACCTCAATGGCATCAAATGGAGTAATAGCGACGTTGCAAGGGATCAAATCTAATTGTAGAAACGAGTAGAAATCGACCACTGCATCCGCCTGGACTGTTGCCAAAGATCTGAAGGATGTAGGGCTGGCCAACGTCTTCAATACTGGACCATGCTCCTTCCTTGATTCCCATGTGTCCATAATACTTCGGTGAACACTCATCATAGCCATCTGGGCATCGTGAAATGTATATCCCAGACTGTGCAGGAAGCCTTCTTCCAACCATCGGAAGCCATCATTTCCATTTTGATACTCCCACAACGTGACTTGTCCCCGACCGCCGCGAGAACCACTAATTCGCTGTTGGGAATGGATTGGAGAGAATTTTTCTGGACTCGGTCCCTTAGGTGAATGCCATCCCTTGGGAGGAAAACTATCCACTGACGGTTCCTGTCACGACGAAGCCTTATGAGGGGGTGACGGAGGGCGAAGGGGGTTGTCTGAATGCCCTGTTTGCTGATGATTCTCATGTCGATGAGGTGGCGTGTGTGGTGAAGCCGCCTTTGTCCCATTCACCGCATCATAGTCGACATTCGTCCAACGCCGATGTGGAGGGGCGACCCCCTGTGGTTCCACACTACCTGTAGCCGGGGAAGATGATGGTGGTTGGTAATTGTCCCCATTGGTCGGTGATCCTCGTGCAGGCCCATCGGCAGGAGGCATGTTGCGCCGTGGAGGTGTGGCCATTGGGTTTGATGTTTGTTGGGTTTCACTGGATGGCCCCCCAACTAATGTATCCACACGTTCATCGTCATGGCCAAGTTCTGCCACGGGGGATGGTTGGGTGGCAAAGTCATGCAATGAGTCGTCATGGCTAAGGTGGACCTCACTGAGTGGGGCCGTATGTTTTTCCAATTTCTCCAAAGATTGGTTAATCTCACACCAAATCTTTGCCCGAACCATCACCTCACACTCATGCATCTCTTGCATAGCATGAGTATAAATATCCTTCACAGCTGATTTAACCTCATCTAGCCTGCCTGCATATTTGTCAATATTTAATTGTACTTTGGTCCCAATCCAATCACTGAGTTCCCTTGCCGGTGGCAATTCTGAGTCAAAACGCAATACGTTCTCCTCTGCTTCAAGAACTGCATCCCTCGGTTCTACCATCTCCTTCCTCCACTGTTGTACCAATTTTGCATCTTTCCGAGTTCTCTGCATCATAGCTGATACCGCCAAGTGTTTGGTTTCCATGTTCAATTCCCTTGAAACCATTTCCTCCATCATTTTGGCAGCGTTTTTGAACATTTTCTCCGCTGCCCTCATAGAGTCACGCGCCTCCATCATACATCTCTCCGCCCGAAGTTCCCTCGTCCGTGCCTCGTGCAGTGCATCCGTGGTATTCTGAATCACTTCTGCCATGAATTGTCTTTCTTCTGTTGGCTCCAGGGACAGACAACTCCCCTCTGGGGAAGAAGGTTCATCCTCCATATCTTTCTCCAACTCTGCATAGTTGAGTGGAATTCTTTGTTCTTCAAAATGTAGGTCGTCATCCATACCCTGCAGTGACAACCGTTCCACCGCTGAGTTGTCCGCTGCCATAGCCTGAATTTCCTCAATTTCCGCATTCAGATTATCATCCACTGCCTGAACACTCGCTGCCACCGGTGCTGTAAGTTCATCTTGCACATCATCTTTTAAATCGGCAGCCAAATTATTCATGCCAGACAGAGGTGTTTCCTTCTGGGTGGTAGAGCCATTCCCCAAGGTCGTGCTGTTGGACGACGATGATCCGCCATCTGCCAATCCGGCCCATCTATTCTGATTCTCCTTCGCCTTTTGTCTTAGCTGTTCGATTACCGTCGACGGAGGTGTTCGTGCAAGTTTGGACGTCGTGGTCTTCCAACCCTCATCCCCCCCAGGGGAGCCATCCGGTCAATCCCGTCGTGGTGGTGGAGGTGGTGGTTGTATACCTTTCCGTGCCGTCGTTGACATGGGGTTGGTTTTGAGATGGTGGCTCATTCGTCATGGGTTCGGAGCTGGTGGAGGTGGTGGGGACTTTGATGGTCCCTTCTGATGGCGACCGCGTGGTGCCATCTCATCCAGAGTTGACTGTCGTTTCTTTGTGCCCGTAGGCATAGTTATGAGGAAGCCACGCCACGGCCTTCCTTGCACGTGACTGTAGAGGTGTCACGTTGTTCTAATCTTGAAGCGCTGCAGGCAAAAAATTTTTGGTGCTCGTAACCTGATGATCCTAGTACTCCCCGACCACTACTGCCATGGTGGCATACTAGACGAGGAGA
>JALLOT010004324.1:0-10375 GCA_036939595.1 Thalassiosira livingstoniorum | reverse complement strand
TCTTGGACATGGAAACCACCTACACCTTGATTGTTTGAGGTGGCAATGCCTTATTTAACATCCATGGGAACAGTTCTAGGTAGGGTCATAGGGATTTGAATAGGTACACAAATGTGAACGCTATAAGCCTCTGATGAAGAACTGCGCACAAACATCAACAAATTGCTAATAAATTATTATTCTGAAGACAACTAAGATATCAATTGCATTGATGATGGTATGAATAAAAAGATGTATTTGTTCCTTAGATAGAAACATGAAGGGTCCATATTGGATTGCAACAAACTCATGATAAAGGAATGCAACAGAAATTTTGATTGGAGCTAGAGGGTTTTGTTGGGGGATTAAGTTGATGAGTTTGATTGGTTTTGAGCTTTGAGTCTCCAATGATACCACAACAATGTACTATAGACACAATTGAGTTTTATGGATGCAAAGAAGATAGGTGCAACCACATAAAATATTGTACAGTGTGTTATATTTTTTGTTTTAATTGCAAAGAGATTATTTAACTTATGATTAGATTATTTGTTCTGTATTTCTCGCAAAATGAATCTCAGTAAAAATGGTCCAATTCGGACATTGAGTGTGAAATTTTGAACTTGAGAAAACATGGCTCTGTCTTCATGTGATTTATTTGTAAGACCATTTCATCTAATTTCTAAGTCATTTCTTGCATTTGGAAGCAGAGATAAAGACTAAGTATCATTTTAATCTCAAATTGTCAAGATAAAGTTAAAGTGAATGCATGAAAATATGGGCATGAGTATGCATTGTTTAGTTTGTGTATCCAATTGCAGGAAAAGCCCAAAGGTACTTGCAGCTATCAAAATTCTTTCATGGAATGTTTTGTCCTCATGAGAACATGCTGTCAGGACAAAGTGTGTGAATCGCATTTCCGGAAGTACAATACCATTAAATGACAATCTAAGCTTTAGTGTTGTTTCAGCTTTTTTGGTATGGTACTATTGTTCCAGAGTGGTGTATCTAGGTGAGCTCGTTATTTAGATGGAAATTCATAATAATAAGAATTGATTTTAGTTGTGGGAAACATCTAAAAGTAATTGGTGTTTGGCAACTGCCTACACCTCGCCTACACTTATTGTTCTCAATTTGTGTGGAAATAGTGAAAAGTATTGGTAGACAAATAATAAGATTAATTAGTTGCTTTTGCAGTAAACTATCCCACGAATTAATCCTAGCACTCTTCGGTTTCAAATGAGGTTCATCAGTCGTCTCAAAGATATCACAAAAACAACAAAAATGGAGACTGACCCATCTAAGTAATTCAAATCTCAAATCACACCACTGTCAATACACGCCTCTTGACCGAACTCTCTTTCCCACCGAAGTCATCAAGTTGATAATCGCTGAAATATCGACTGCCCAAGTAATTCCAGGTGCGACTTGTCGAGAACTCCTTGATCAAGGCAATGATTTGATGTTTTTGTTCCCTACTGTAGTACCTATCGTAATTCTTGTTGTCGATGAATCCTGGGGCGTCGCCTTTTCGCTCCAATTCCAGGAAAGAAAGAAGATCACTCGTCACTTCGTCGAATTTCGTAGAGTAGTCTTCATAGTGGAAAACATGAGCTGGGATATTCAAATCAGCAGTGACAGTAAATGCGAGGTTGTGCCACTGAACATAGCGGTAGAACTCTGCCTGGCAAGGAACTGGAGCCATAGCTTTCGCCAGTTCTTTGTCGACCCAGCGTGTTTCAGCTAATCTTTTGGATTCGCCAAGATCCATGTCCGTGCACCACCTCTTTATTCGATTGAGTAGCAAAAGGAGAGGGTCAGAAGACACTGAGTAGAATGTAAAAACTCCATGAGTGTAATATCTTACATGAAATCCTGCTTTGTTATTTGGGTGTGCCAAGAGCCATTTTTCATCCCCTTTGCTGGAATATCGCTTCCGTTCCAGATGAAAGCGAGCTACAACGTTGTCCCTGAAGTGGAAACAAAGTAAACATAATTAAGTGCAGGTAAGATAACCCGTTGTCAAACGGTGTGCAATAGTTGAAGTGTCTTGCTTACAGAGGGTTTCTAATGATATGGATAGCTTTCTTCACAATATCTTCAGAATAAGTGACTGGTTTCGTGACAACGGTTTTAGAATCTTGTGACTCTAATACTCCTTTTTTCCCTTTCAAACAAGACTTCAAAAAGGACCTTGGAGTCTCAATGAAATGTTCGGGGTGACATGTTGCGCAAAATCCTCCGCAGTGCGTTTTCGTGATTATTAGTTTTGGTTTGTTGACACTACGGCCAGGGATCAGCTCTAAGAAGGGGCCTTTGTGGCCGCTTGGACCTGCAAAAGCAGGTCTGTGGATTGAATTGGGAAACGATTTTGATAAGAATTTGACAAATAATACGAAAAAATCAGTTGGAGAATTTCTCTGCTTACACGCTTGCTTTGTCTTTGATATCTCCTTCAAGACCATAATTTGTAGCTGTTGTTGTGTTAGTGAGCTCCCTTACTGCGTGGATAGTGTACGAGGTTCCGCTATTTGGAAATGACTGCGAAGCAGTTAAAGCGTAAATTAGAACGTTCTGATGAAATAATAGGAAACAGCAAAGAATTTCGCCCCACGTTCTTACCATCAACCAAACAACTCCAGACGGCGAATCTTTCTCGTCAGAAGCACTTCCAACGTCGGTATGTTTTGGCTGGTAAAGCGACAGTGACCTTCGGTCTTGGTATCGACTTTCCACGTTTTCTTCATGTGAAATAGGTGCCGAATAGGTTGCTACCTGGTTGCTGCCTTGAAAAGTTTGGCATTTTACTGATTGAACTGGAGCCGTAGCATCCTTGGGATAGTCAAGGTGCGCTTGTAATGACAGCGCATTATAGAGACCAGGGTTAAGGTGGCCACCGTTCCCCACCTGTCCTTGGCCATTCATCGTCAGAGAGCATAGCATGACGGTTGTTAGAACAGCAAAAGCTGCCGAGCATGCCGATATGGTTACTGAGATGCAGCCAGAAGAGATGTTAGTGACTATTGTCAAACTGTAACGAATCAAATCGAACTTTAAGATGCCGTCATCACTTGCCTGCCTGCACTATTCCAACGGCGTGCCTTCGAGGACTTCTTGGTGGTGTGCCCGCATCAAACATGGGAAGAAGACTTTTTGAAAAGGTTGGTGAGTAAGATTTCATCTTTGACTTTTTTATGGTATGTCTCTCGAAATTATGAGGAGGAATTTCGAACTTATTGCATCTCACCAATACTTGCATTTGTTTTCATCCATCGCATTCACTCAAAACCATCGATCGATACCGAAAGAAAACATGTCTTTCTTATCACGTCGTGGGATAAAACTTTTTGCCTCGCCTCGAAAACGAAAAACGTGTCTGGAGGCATAAATAAAGGAGGGATCCGGTGAGAAAATAAATTGAGATTGAAAGTTTTCTTTCGTATTTTATCATTTCGCCATCTATGTGTTACTACGTAGCAGTAGCAACTGCATACACAGCCCATGACACAGCCCATCACACAAACACATATTGCTTGTGAATGAGAAACTGGATTGTCAGGTTCGGACTTTGTATTGGGGTTGTTTTTGTATGTGCGACCCTCGCCAAAGAATATACTTCGATATGGACCCCAGTTGGACACTTGGGTCCCAAGGTTGGGCATTGCGACTGAGGAATGGTTGAATATGATGTAAGGTTTGCATTGCTAAGCTTTTTTGGTGTGCTATGTCTCTAGACTCTACTAGATACTACTAACGTTGCTTTGTCGCTGCAGACGAAAAACCAACTATCGTAAGCCCATGAATCCCTCAATAGAAGTTCTGTGACAGCAGAAGAAAAGACAATAGAAATGAACATTCTTTGAACACTTTGTTACGTGCAGTTTTTCCGACTTCAATTTTTCGCTTAAGTAAAACACAAGCAAAATAAAGTCGATGAAGTGGAATCTACGATTGACATGTAGTCATTTCTTATGCAAGCTGGGAATGAGACAAGGGCGAAATAGGAATTTACTCATGTTTATTGCTACCATACTGATTTGTTCAGAGATACTCTTACGTAAGGCAAATCAACATACATTTCATCCTCCATGATTGTTGGCGGTAAATTCAACACATTTGAACAGCGCCTGGTCGGAGAAGGTGACACCAGACGTCCCTTTCCTCGTCCACTCTTGCTTCTTCCCCTCCCAATGAAACGTTTCTTGCGGCCCGCACCATCCTTGATGAGCAAAGGGGCGTCGCCATTGCGATGCGTTAAAACTCGTATTCTTCTTATGCTTGACTGAAATAAAGAAGTCGGAAACATTTTCGTAGCACCTTTGCTATTGACAACGAATCTTATCCCTTTCTCACTTCTATCAGCAACTAAAGCATAGGTCCAGCTCCCATCACTTCTTCTTACGAATGCTGCATCCAAATGATTTAGATGGCAAACAGCAAGAAATACAAAGCTATCTTTCATGTGCCTGTTGCGATGGCGAATTTCTTCGTCATCGCTGTCACTCTCATCACTACTGGAAGAGCTATCGCTGCTGACACTTGCAGTGCTTCCAGTTTTGCGATTCTTCTTTCTGCGGCTCCTCCTCCTGGACTTGGATTTAGAGGTTGGGAAAATAATCATGTCTTCTTCGCGGCCAACATCGCCCAACTTGTATCGAGGGTGAGTGATTGGCCCACGCATGTGACGGTTGGGGATGGAAGTAGGGTTAGCCTTTGAATTCTTGAGTGGCACAGCATCTGACGGTGACTTCTTCGCCGTAGGAATCTTCAAACTCTGTTTATGCTTCGAATCCTGTCCCTTCGATTTCTTAAGGCCTTCAGGTTTCTCGATTTTTTCAGTAATGACTTGTTTGTCCTTTGTTACTGGTGACACAGGCTGTTTAGGCTTTTCCTGTTGATCCAAGTCAGATGCCTCTATTTCCTGAGTTCCATCTACTGGTAATCCAATATTGAGACTGTCAACTTCAACAGGGCCTTCATCAACTAGTACATCAGGAGCATTAACCTTTGCAGTTGGCTTTGAATTTAAGACATTTGAGGTCTTGATCACAGGTGGATCTTCTACATAAAAAGTCTTGTGGTGTGAGACAAAGTGGTCCTCATTCCCTGTTGAGGCTATTTGGAGGTCATCAACTTGTTCTTCGACATTTTCCTCGTTGTTCGTCACAGGCTCTTTAGGATTTTCTTGCTTCGTTGAAACAACAGGTTGCTCGTTTTCGGGATTGTTTGCTTGTAAACAATCATGATGAGAATCACTGCTTGTATTAGCATTACCATTCTCGGCACTTGACTTTTCCGCAGAAACCTCTTCCTCAGAAGCATTTGATTTGTTGGACTTGCGACCTCTCGATTTCGAACGGCCTTTCGACCTTGCACGACCTTTAGATTTTGATCGACTCCTTGATTTCGAGTTCTGTACCAATGCATTAATGAATGACGGTTGAGACGGCCTACGTGAAGGAACCTTGCGGTCTTGCTCCCCAATTTCTTCATTAGCATTTGCATTCTCTACGGAAGCTTCGTGGGTGCTGCTTTCCTGCGAATGAGATGTTGTTTCAGGCGAGTCATTTAAATTGTGTTGACTTGGGTCGTGCTTCTGTTGGCGTGCATTCATCTTCGACTGACAATTGCTCGTACTACTGGGTCGGTTCGCCCAATTAAACCACCACTCCTGGGACCCTAATCCTGCTTGGGTTGCCGTAGGGATGTCGCCTGATTGTAAAGA
The DNA here is from genome assembly GCA_036939595.1 of Thalassiosira livingstoniorum. Taxonomy (NCBI): domain Eukaryota; phylum Bacillariophyta; class Thalassiosirophyceae; order Thalassiosirales; family Thalassiosiraceae; genus Thalassiosira; species Thalassiosira livingstoniorum. The sequence continues at coordinate 4,671 of JALLOT010004324.1, read as the reverse complement.
ACCCGATCTCGAAGCATCGTTGTGTTGAGAATGAAGTGGGGGTTCATTTTCCTGATTCTGGTTTGTTTCCAGAGTTGTTTGCATCATTACTGCCTCTGCCATAACACTGCATGGCGAGACATGGGTCTCTTCAAGCATGTGGTTGTCAGATTTAGGCACAGTAGATGACGACGAAGAGTTTATGTCAAGATCTGGGCTTCCCTCCATGACTTTGGATTCTGTCGACGGTGATGCCAATGTGGAAATTCCCTCTACATTGTCTTCACTGAACAGAGGACCCTTAGACTCTGGAATAATTTGAAAATCACTGGATACCTGACCACAACCCTGTTCTGAATCAGTCTCATGGTCCACTCGGTTCACATGTTTCGCAGTTTCTTCAATCCTTTCACAACCAATTTCGTCATATGACGTGCTTGGGGTAACGCCAAAAGAAATATTTGAGCCACCGGAACTCATGGAACACCCAGAAAGACTTGAACTGCTCGATCTGCTTGACTTATCCGATACCATTACAACCTCCAACGGTGAAGGCACTGACGGCTGTTTGACCGGAAACAACCATCCTTTTGATTCTGCAAACCGACTAGCGTGGTGATTGTATCCCATTACTTTAGTGGGGGCGGTTGTGCGAGCCATAGAGGAAACAGATGCTTCATCTCCAGAGTCTTGATCATCTTCTGAATCTTCATCTGCATCCTCATTGGGAACAAACTTCCCTATCGATTGAGTTGCGAGTAAAATTGTTTGTTGGAGTTCGGACAAGGTTGCGAGAGAAGGTTTAAATGGCGAGCTCGAGGAAGCTGCCTGTGCATGAGATCCTTGGTGTTGCGGTTGACTTGACTCATGTCTCAGATGATAATCTTGGGCACCTGAAGATGACGATGATGACGCTGAGCATAGAGATTTTTCATCAGAAACCTCATTTTGATCCTGGCAATATTCAGAAGCTGACAGTGACACTGCATTTGAATCACATTTCTTCGCAGCCTCCTCCCCATTGGAAGAACTTCGTTTAACCCCAACAACTGGTTTGTTTCCCCCGTCAGAAGCACTTCGTTTCACCCCTTCATTGACTTCAACTCCCCCATTAGTATTAACCCCACTTGTAAAGCTCTTGCTTAGGTTTTTCCCAACAATATTTGCTCTAGCACCAGGACTCCTAAAACTCTTCCCCATTTGGCCCAAATGGCCACTCCCCTTGCTGCGCATCCGCTTCATTTCCTCAGCAGCACACAATGGACATCGGTTTTTTCGTAACCGAACTTCTGTGTGGATCACGCATGTGGGGCTGAAAGCACCGAATGAGGTAGATTTTGATAATGGAGGTTTAGCCGGAGTGTTTTCGGATGGGGAACTGAAGATGGGTTGTGGCGTCTTCAGACCATCAGTGGGCCCTTGTTCTTGTTTTGAGGGAGTGTGTTCACTATCTGTTGACATAGTTTCGGGTATCCTGTCATCTAAAGTTGATGATTTTTTGGGCGTGTCCAACGCAGTTGCCCCAGCATCGGCTATTGGTTTAGCTGCCTCGATTATGATTTCTTCTGATTGGTCTCCATTTTTTGAAATGGAGTCAGCATCAGGTTTACATTCCAACGCATAGTTCTTCTCACTATTGACCTGTTCCGTTCTCTCGAAGTCATCGTGCTGCAACCGGCTATTGATCTTTTCCAAAAATCCCAATACCTCTCTTCGACGACATCGGCTCTGGCTTCTGCCGGGGGTGCTACTTCTGTTGGGGTCCCTTTTGACTGCCCCATCATTGTTCCCATCATGCCCCCCTTGCTCGTCATTTGGATTCAAACTTTTCCTGCTGTTTCTTCTGACGGACTGTCGGCTTTTGCTTCGGCTTTGACTTTTACTCCTGCTCTTACTTCGTCCCTTGCTTTTACTTCTGCTCTTGCTGCGGCTTTTACTTTTACTGCGGCTTCTAGATTGAGGCGGGTCAAGGGGTTGTGGGCTAGTTTCAGAATTTACACCTTGGCAACTTTGTCCGATTTGATCGTCCCGCTGTTGCTGTTGCTGCAGCTCTGTATTCAAACATGAATTTTCCCCACTGCTATGTCTTGCAACATGCCTCCCTCTGCTCTTACTTCTGCTTTTACTTCTACTCCTCATTAATGACTGAGCAGAGTTTATATCCCCAATATCATTCACCCCAACAGAACCTACCTCTCCCTCTGACTTTCGGCTTCGCCGTTTCGATTGGGACTTGGAACGACTCTTGGAACGAGCTCGAATTTGCCGACCTCGAGTCGTTTCCTCGTCCTGATGTAACGACTTTCGTATAAACTGTTCTGCCCTTGCGCGAAGTGAAGTTGGCTGTGGCGATTCTTTTTCTGACACTGGCGCTGCGGCTGCTGTTGTTGCTTCGCAAATTTCCGTAGGCGACAGTCGTCTCGACGCCAAAAAGCTCGATAACGACTTCGCTTTTCGCATAGGTGACGGCGGTGGCGAGTGGGATCGATGGCGGGATTGCCGCCCATTTGGCTCTTGGCCAGCATGCGGATGTTGTGAGGCGGGCGGTTCCAATGGATCTTGATTTTGACACCATCGTTCATAACACTCGCTTTCTGGAGGTTCTTGCCCTACAAGGGGTGGCGCCGGTATATTTCTCGCTGGCATCAAATTCGAGGCTGATTTAGATTTCACGAGAGGGGACGGCGGTGGTGACATTGACCTTCGCCGCCGCTGTTGGTTGTACTGGTGCTGTGGGACATGGCCTTGATGTGGAATAGAGTTAAAATTTGGGTTTGGGGCAGCATGAAGATGCGTCATCTCTGCTGATATTGCCGTTGCCGACGAGTATTTACTAGAGGCATCATTCTCGTAGCCGCGGCCGTCATCGACTGTATTGTAACAGTCTTGTCTGCGCGGGGCATTGCAAGACCTTGACCTCTGCCTCCTGAATGAAGTATTAACATCAAAAGGTTTGTTTTCGGTGACAATGACTTGGGCAGCAACGGAGTTCCATGCCTGTGCCGCAAAGAGAAACTCATCATTGGTGCAGTCGTTTTCGGGTGGGTCATGCTGATGGTGTGTGAAGGATTTTGCCCGACGGTCCATTCGGTGTTGAGGAGAATGGTATTCAGTATTGTGGAGGTTGGGTGCCATTGGAGCAAGGCAACTGCCGCCGAGATTGTTGGGCATGAATCTGCCCATCGTGCCATCTTCTATCTGTCTTCAGATGGAGTTTCAGTGTTCAGTGTTCAGCAGTTGATGAGTTGGTCGGAAGGAAATTCCTCTATTTTCAGCTATTTTTCATTTTTTTGTTGTGGGTTGACTGTTGGCTTGCGTTGGGCACTCTCAATTCATATGTCACCATAAGAATTCAAACGTATGGTACAATATACTACCATACCATATGATGTATGTAAAATGTGTTTGTTATTATTTCAATACTCCCTCCTTTGATATAAAAGACACTATCAAGGGAGAGTGTGCGTTGGGGTGAAAATTGGAATTGAAGGTGAGACCGAGAGGAATTATCCCTTATTTAGTATTTTTATGCAAGAAGTCAGAATATTCCAATTTAGCTTGATCGGTACAAAAAGTCAGATTCTAGGTAATGATTTCATACAATATCTAACACAAAAAATGGTACAGTGGTTTATTCATGTACTGCTTTTGAAGAGTATTATCATTCTCAAGGAGGTGATTCATGTCTGTCTTGTGATTGATGGTCATGATTTTTTGTGTGTTGTTACAGGTTGTGACAATGATTTTGTATGTTTTATTTATAAGGCAGTTGGAAGACAATGGCGATCACAACACCCACAACCCGCAATTTCCAGTTGTGATGAAACTCTAACCTCTGTCATGCTGTTATTGATAAGCAACTGTGGTTGAAGTTTTTGCTTTGTAATTCCTGTCATGAGTTTTATGTAGACAAACTCTGGCTTGATGCAATTTTATGACAGCTGATTTTGGTGATTGATCAACACAACCCATGTGCTTTTTGCATAGCAACTCCAATTATATCAATGTTGGCAATGGATGCATGATCTCATCCAACAAATAGTAACAGATGTTCTACAGACAAATTGAGTAAATTTTTTAACAGCAATGCATCCAAGCTTAACTTCAGCAGCATCTATCAGACAGCTTCATCATCATACATACATTCTAAACCCTTTCACTACCATATTCATCATGAAAGAGAAGAAATAATTCATTGTGAACGTCTGCTCAAAAATAAAATTCCCCTCCTCTTCCATACTATTGAGGGATGTCAGTGTCTTTGCCAAAAGTGAAGCATCCTTCAGTGTTGCCACTTTCAATGCCAATAATATCTACGCTCACTACTATGCTTCCAGAAATATCTAGTAATGATGCCACTGCCGCCTCAGCTAGCATGGGTGGCATGGTAATGGCTAGTGCACCCCGCATCATCACAACCTGTGGTATCTTGGTCAAATCAGCCTTTGTCCAAGCTGGGGAGAGATTATGGAGCATTAAGAGTATTGAGAGCTCCTCTTCCTACCTAGTAATTCTCCTTCTATCCTCTCATTTGTTGTTGGATATGTACAGTTTTGTGCTGCATTTTTGAAGTACACAGCCGTATTTTTCCCACTTCTGGTCAAAATCATCCATAGAGGGACACACCAATCAAAAGTCAAAAGCAAACTGAGCCTAAAAACAAATTATCCAAGAGGGTTTTGTGCAGTACAC
>JALLOT010004323.1:0-10377 GCA_036939595.1 Thalassiosira livingstoniorum | reverse complement strand
TTTGGGTTCCAGCTGGAACCGTCTTAAAAAATGAAAAGCATGTAATAAAACACCCGCTACCACAATGGTTTTTGAATTCAGAGAGTGGTGGTTCCCCAGGTCCAGATGGGGAAAGGATGCAATCTTGAAAGAACTTTTGGATCCATGAAGAGGGAGGATCTTGTTGCTGGAAAGGAAGATGTAGGAAGACATTAAAACTTGATTTTTCCCTCTTTGCCAGCTTTCATGCTGTTTCTTCCTCTGCAGACATTGCTTTCAAAAGCTCTGCATTTTAAATTCCTTGTTCAAAAAATAAAGGAATCAGAATATCTCTAGCATGATCACATTTGCACAGTTTATCAAAAAAGTTCTTTTCATGACATTGAACCTGTTCCGTGGAGACCCCAAGCACGAGCATTCATGGGCAAAAGAATTTGTATCACTACTTGTACTCCTAGGTACCCTACCTAAAATTGCTCTCATCTTGTTGAATACATAAGAATATTAATTCTTATAGTAGTCTTTTTGTGTTTTGTTTATTTGGGTTGGTAAGAAGGGGTATTCTTGAGTAATTGGTCCCACCAAAAAATGTATGGGTACCTTATCATGAGTGTACTAAGATGGTTCTTTTCTTTCGTAGAGTACTCCTTGTTATAATTATGTAAGAAACTTTTAGGTGTTATGTTCATAGATGCTGTTTGTTAGGTATTTTTTGTTTGGGGAAGGAGCAAGTAGGTATGTAGGTTGGATTATGACTATTGGAAATAATGAAAGATATGAATATGGCAGTGATAGATGAATGTCAAAGTACTAGTATTGTTTTTTACTTAATGTAAATAATACTATGTTAAAACCCATGGAATCAATGTTGCACCCTCTTTAGTAAATTGTTTTACAAAATAGACTGGTGTTGAGAATTATTCACTGTGGCTTGTGACAGAGCCACCCAATGTCATGGCTTGGGGGTGATGACCATTGACACCACCTTCAAAAAAACACTTCCATGGCCATTGATGAACCCCCCAATCAACAACCAACTGGCTCATCTTTTTGGATAAACCATTCACCCCTGTCAACTTTAGCCAACTAACATGATGGGGAATGAGTTGGCATCAAATTTTGATGCTAAATATGGTGTTGTGGTCCCATTGTTGCCTGTTGAAAGGTGAAGATCAGAAATTGTACTTCAACATTGACACCATTGCCATTGGAGGTGTTGTTGGCTTCCCCTTGGGTGGCCAAGTTGATGACCCCAATTCCTCCTAAAGCTTTGTCAATATATTCTCAATATACTAAACAACAATACTGTGCAAGGTCACTAACCTCAACAACTTCATCAAAGAGGCAACTACAAAGAGTATATCCTAATGGGCCACTAGATGTTAATTTTTGGGGTGGGGTGCTAGTAACATAAACTGACTGCTTTGGAAGCTCTCTATACTGTTACAAAATTTCACCCCTTTTGAATACTGAGTACATCGGAAACCCCTTTACGGTACCGTATGGTAATATTTTACGTTCCCTTATTCCCTCGAACAAAAGTAAGTTCTGGTTTTCAAAAAAATGCTGCACGTGAAATTTTAACACCAAAAAAATGGTAATAAAAAACTTGGCACGTGGGTGTAGACAATGGCAATCAAAACCAATTTTTGGTTTTAACGACCCCAACACCAGCACCAATCTGCACCAATAATAGGTGGTATTAGGGGTTTTTTTGGTTATCTCTGTAGCTCTGATCTACCTAAAATAAATGCCACTCTTTGTTTTTTACTACTTCGTACAATGAAGAAATCAAGGTTGTTTGTAAAACTTCTGACTACTACTAGGATTACAATTGTTACTGTGACGCAGCTAAAATTAAAAATAATGCCATGGCATATAATGGCCACGGCTGTTTGGTTCGTGTTAGCGGACGGCAGAATGCCAAAACCATCATTCAGCGATCGCAGCCAATTCTCATTGACGTGATCGCTGGGGTGATTATTTGTAGCAAATGATAACTAGTACTTAAGAGAGTCAGTTGTTTGTGCTTCGGTATAATAAACAAACATAAAAATGGCACAACAGACTCACCTTGATCTCCCCATCTCCGAGGCAGGTTAGCCGCACCAACGATGCGACCGTCGGTGCGATGCTGTGTTTGGTCGCTTTTAAGCGATTGCTGAAAAAGAGCAACAGCACCAAAAGGGTAAATTGTTGCCAACTTCATTTCAGCTGTAAAATCAAGCATAAAAAAGAATGTTTCGCGTGCACTCACCTTGAGTTGTCCAACTCCCCCCCCCGAAACAGTTTTGCTCGCGGAGATCGGACAACGTTGCAATCGTTGGTGCAGGTTGGTGCGATGCTGCAACGAACTTATTCGATGGCAACATCGTGAAGTTGCAATGGAGGACAAAAGGAAAATTCTGTAAGTTCTTGCGATTGTTCTATAAATAATAATAAAACAAAAATAGCCAATGCTCTTACCTGCAAAAATCGAAAATGCAATTAATCGTTCTTCCTGAACGGGCAACGATCGGTTGCTGTAATGTTGGCGGCGCGGGTGCAACTGTGCCTGTAGCAACGACGCAAGTGTTAGAAGGCCTTGGCGGAGGTTTGTGGTGGCGGGTGAGTGGTCTATCAGTTGTGGCGGCCAGCATGGTGGTGCCTCCTAAGGTGACGTGGGAGTGGATGGCGGCGGATGAAGTGTGGCGAGGTGTGTGGTGTGTGGTGTGTGGTGTGAATTATTTTTTGTTGTGCTGCTAATAATAATAAGTATCTATTAGCGATACCTTGCTTCACCTCGTAGGAGTACCTATCAGCATAGTAAAGGATAGCACATTACATTGCAATATTTTTATTGTTTCTTTAGGTAAGGCATTCGACTAAAGAATACTTTACTTTTTAAAGGTATGTACTTGTTCATATAATTATTTGGTCTAGTATTGTAGATGTTTACCTTGTATATACTCAAAACATTTTATAATGAGCTGAAAAATGGGCGCACTTCAATTCAGAATAATTCTCAAAAAATGGTTTTAAAAGCTTATGAAAAGTATTTCATTTTTTCTTTCGGATATCAATACCCGCCCATTGGCTATTTAATACCAAAAAATCGGTATTAAAAACCTGTACGTACCTGTCAAAACTACCTTAAGGAATAAAAAAACATGTATTGGTTTTCAAAAAACCATTTGAAAGTGCTTACGATTTGAATTGCCACGTTTCGGGTCTGATATTCTCGTTTCAAGTAATAAATACTGTAAAAATAGAAATAAATACTTACGATAGGTAATATAATGTCAAAAGTCGCCAAAAAGGGGTTTCCGATGATTTTTGGAAGATATTTTGCATAAACTGGAGGCAAAATGGCCAAGATGTGACAACAACCAATTGTGGAGGATTGTATGGTTATGCTTCAAAAGACATGTCAAATTAATAACTTTTTCTAGTCATCATGGATGCAATTTTTGTTATTTGGGATTGGGTTTCTCATCAATGCACCTGAAACATCAGATTACTGAAACAGCAACATATGACAGAACACAATAACACTAACAGCAAACACCGCTAATGCTGTTGTCATGTTGTAAAAATCTCATGGTTTCAAATAAACTACTATTATTAAAGATGGCACATCTGGCTACTTGCAACAAAAACTAGCTGATGGGGTATTTCTCAACATTTATTCTAACATGGAGGACATTTGAATGAGATAGATCAGAACATTAGAACTAAAAACAAAAGAAATGTTGCAGTTAAAATCCCATGTGATTATCTTTTGAGTTGTCAGAGGCATACATGGAATTTCCATTGCAATACCACAACATTTGACACTTCCAAGGCCACAATGTCATTTTTACCATGCCATGTTGCTATGGAGAACTAAGTACCTACTAGTATGTATGGTAATCTTATGTACAGTATAAAAGTAGTTCATTAGACATGGTCTCACAAAGCATGTATACTATCTTGTTGTACCTACCAGGACATTCATGTATGAGGTGGTACCATGGGTTGACTGTATTTTACACTGTGCTTACCATGATAAATATATGTTTCAAATAAATTGAATTGAGTTTCAAATCTATTTAAAAATAGCAAATGTGATTTATTTAGCATGTTGGCCATTCAACTAGTGTTTCAACTCATTTTAATATCATCATGTTGATAAAAAAGAGAGCAGTAGACAGTATTGACTCATAATCTAAGATATATATTAGGAAGGATAAATAGTAATGCCTACACTGCTCTAGTGTTGACTACTCCAGGATAAAATTGCCTTTTTGAAGGTGTCAATTTTACCTTAGATACAATATTATGTTTTCATATAAACATCTAAATGAGTAAAAAAACAGTGCATCTCAGTTTTTATAAAACAAAAATAATCTAAAAAAAATAATCTATATGATGGAATCATAATATGGTTATCTAGAGGTACTTTTTTACGTAAGGAACTAGTATGGTGTTTATGCATTAAAAATATTCCTCATCATTATTGCTGATAGGTTTGACTGATTACTTTGGGACTCATGGGGGCATATTACTTCATTTTGCAAAAATTATATATTTTTTACAAATTACAAAAATGGACAAACCTGAAGTGCTGAAATGACTTATTTATTTTTCCTCTCACACTTAAATTCAGAATGATATGATATGATGAGGATTCTTTCATAATAATAATCAACTCCAATTTCCAATCAAAAACATGATTTTAATCACTCTTAATCATGTTGGACTAAATTATAATGAAGACAATCATGTCTTCTTCTTCATAGCTGATCTGATAGGGAAAATTAAGTGGCAAAAGAAACTGATTAGACATTCATTAAAATCCCCAAGGATAATTAGTCCAGATAACAATTAAAGAATGATCATATAGTCACACAAAGAGATCATCTTGATGGTTCAGGACTGCAAGTAATGGTTCTACTTTAAGAAAAAAGAATATGTATTCAATAAAAGTATGAAAAAAGCAATGTGGCCTTGGAAACTTGCAAAAAAAAACAAAATAAATTATCTTTGACTATAAAGCACTTGATATGTTTTAGGATATTCATGTATTGTATGAGATTACATGAAGCCAATATCAATATATAAGTATATACATAATTTTGAAGATACCATACCCTAATGAAACAGGACTATACCAAATTTACTAAAGTAAAGTGGACAACCTATAAAAACAGCTGTTTCAGGATGCCATTCAACCAAAGACAAAGAAATTTAAACAATACAAGAGACAATTCTTACATTGAGTCAGAATTCAAAATGATCTGTTAGTAATTATGCATCAGTAATGAAAATAAGAAAAATCAAAGTTGAACTTTGGTAATGTCAAACATCAGTCGGACATCTCTTGGCAATTGAAAAGAGTACTTCTAAGCAGGGATTGATATAGATAGTATGACAAGTCAGAATATGAAAAAGATAACTTCAAAAAATAATAAAAATCCATTGACCACAATACCATGTTTTGCATGGTATTTTCCTTGTCAAATGGCTTTTTAACAAGTTTGCTCATTGGATACTATGAATTCAGTCAGCTTCCTCATTCAACTCAAAAATGCTTCCTCATTGAATAGAAAACATTTTTACCATTCAAAATTACATTGTCAAAGAATAGAATGTTCATGTTCCTCATTGATTACTTATCATGCTATGCCTGTGATAAACCAATGCTTAAATTTCAGCACTATTCAGATGCATACTACTTGTCATTACCATACAGATTGACCTACATTGAGAATAGTGACCAACTTGACCATGGTGACTGCAAGGAGTGACCCCAGTCAAATTTTTTCAAAAATATTTTAATCATAATCAATATATATTATCAGTAAAACTCTCTAGTGTAAAAATACTGCTCTCATTTTGAATTGATAATTCATTAAAGTACTTTAGAAATAATTTCTTATGTTGTCTGATGATTTGTTGAGAATAATATATGTGACTGTTGTCGGCAATCTCATCATATCATTTCTGTCATAAAACCCTCTTCTTGGCTTTTCTCAGAAAAATATACTCTCAAGTTGACATTGATTATTTTAATATCATGATTACAATAAAAAGCATTGCATGCTCAAGAGAGCATCATTTTTTAACACTCATCAACAAATTTTTATTATATGCAAAAGAGCAAAGTATTCTTTCTACTCTTTAATAAATTACTGGTTCATGAACAGAACAACAATTTGTTTCTATTCAACTCAGAACATCATCATTTTCAAATAAAAAATCAAAACGATCAGAAACCCATATACAAAAGATGTATTAAAAGAATCACAATGATCTAGAATGAGCTGCATAATCAATTTTCAATTCAGAAGGAAAAAATTCTTGGACATTGTCATCAAAAGTATTTTATTACTACTTCAAACATGAACATCCCCATCCTGTCCCCATCCCCAGAGAAAATAATGAAATTATGGCCCTGTGACAGGTTGTTCAAAAAAATTAATAATAATAATTAGTACTCGTAATAATAATGTCTTTTTGAAATGGGGCGAGCATTGAAGATATTTACAGCTATTTTTTAGGCTCTTTTACGAAGCCAAATATAGGAATAAGTATACAACTGTGCAGGTACGTGTTTTTGCAACGAAAGTAAGTAAGTATTGTAGCGAGTAAGTAGTTGGTATTGTAGTATGGTACGTGTTCCGCGGAAAATGGAGATTGCCGAGTCAGATTTTTGTGACATGGTCAAAATCTGTTTCATCACGTTTCATTCAGCAAGACGTTGCTTATGGCAACTTGTGGGTTCTTTTGTGGCTGTCTTGTGCTCTCTTGTGTCGTGCTGGCTGAGTTTGGTTCGAAAGTCTTTTGAAATGTGTTGTTGTTTCGATCAGTTTGTCCACACCGTTCCCATTTCCCATTATTTCATTCCTTCAAATCAGATTTTTTAACATCGCTGCCTTTTTTGTTGACCTCAAGAATCCATTATTTGATCACGCCCAGCCAACATCCAACAAAACCAATAATCCATCATGATGAGAATTTCCGCATGCACATTGGCAATTGTCATTGCCGCCGCCACTACAAGTCAGACCACTGCATTCATCACACCCCAATCACCACTCTCCTCACTCTCACTTGCCAGTACCAATTTCCAGCAATCGTTACAATGTCCTCGGCCATTGGTGACATTGTCCATGGCCGAAACCAGCGAGGGAGAATCGACCGAGGCGGTATTCGTCGCTGACAAAGAGGATAGTTCCAGCGAGGAAGACAAGACATTTGAGGCGGTGGAGAAAATGGGCAAGGGAGCTGCCAAGGTACGTTGTACGTTTCTGCGATGGAATATTTTATGCTGAATATTGTGTGTTGAGTTGGATTGCGGAGACTCGGAAGAGACACGACCTGACACGACGACGCCCGAAGAAATGACACGGAGAACTATCTGGTAACAGCGGCGCAAACACGTGGATGCATGGAGACTCAGGGTTTCCTGGGTGTATCCTGGGTTTATTCAGGCTCTCACACATAGGGCGGGACTGGGACATGTACAAAGAATGTGGTGCCAATGCCTAGTTCTTGACGAAACTTATAAGAGGATTGCGCCACGCATTTGGTTCTGCGTTTTCGAAAGAGCTCTCGAGGAATTGGTTGGTGGCTTATCATTTTTAGTCCGATTAGATGGGACGATCATTCGGGTACATTCCGGACTCGGATCTGCGTTTTCTGTGGTCCTATAGTTGGTTTTATTGCGACGAAATCAACGATTTGATGGCGAATGGGTCGAATTAGATCCCACGAACTCCAGACTGTCGTTTGATTAGTGTTAGATGGCTCTTCCTACTGCTTTACTGTGTTTGGTTCTCTCACTCTTGCCGCTCTTGAATTTGTCTCCTCTCTCACAATCCTTCTCATCTATTTTTCTTTCCACCCATTTCCAGACCAAACGAGGGAAACGAAAGGGAACTGACTCCTCCCCCTCCCCCTCCAAAACCTCCGCCACATTAACCCCCGAAGAAACCTTCTACGAAGGCCCCCCCGCAATCACCGAAACCATCGCCCCCACCATCTCCATCCTCACCGTAGTCGGCATCATCCCCGCCGCCGCCGCATGGGCCCGCCAAGCCTGGGTCCGATACACCATCACCAATCGTCGCATTCGGGTCACTTCCGGGGTGGGGGGGAAGGATATGGCGGAGATCGTGTACCCGGATGTGGTGGAAATTAGGACGGTCAAGAGGTTGTTTGGGGATGGGGACGTGGTGTTCTTTTTGAGGGATGGGGCCAAGTTTGAGATGAGGAATGTGCCTAATTTTGAGGAGGCGATGGAGTTTATTTTGGGGCAGGTGGGGGAGGATGTGGTGGAGTTGTATAGGAATAAGGGAGATGTTGGGAAGGGCATGTAATGGACGTGTGTTTAAGTGAAGGGGCAATGAGTTTTTCGATGATTGGGGAATCATTTTTGGTGGCAAGAAAAATTGTACTCGGGGGGACTGAATTAATGCTATGATGAATAACATGAAGTACGGCTATAACTGTGTAAATCTATGGCTTTCAAATGAACAAACATGAGACCAGGAAGTGACTGCGTTTGCTCCGAAGGAACAATCGGTATGACTACTATCGTATTTATTCTAATCAATCAGCAAGTTTACTAAGGCCAACAACTGACAACACATGAGTTGAAATTGAAAGCAAAGCGAAGACATCACCTAAACTACAAGAGCATTTCAGTCATCAATAGCAATGCAAACCATTCAAAAAGTATGCCATCTGCCTGTAACAAAATTAGTTGCCTCCATCGTAACCAATCATGTCACTTATATACGGCTCGCACTTTTCCTGCAGATCGTTCAGCTCAAACATGTCCAAATAGGCATCACAATATCCTTTCACATTCCCCGATACTGCCCCTTGGCATGTCCGGATACCAATGCTCCAACAAGTCTTGCGATAGTTCTTCTTCGATCCAGGTGCCCCCGTGGCATATATCCCGCAATAGTGGTAGGCAATGTCCTCGGCCGCGGAGTATCCCAAGCTCTCGCAATCGTCCGTCGTAAAGCACTCTTCTTGATACTTCTGCATGATTTCAGTGACGCCATGGCGGGCGCCATCCTTGAACAGTTTCTCTTTCCAGCTGTCTCTATTGTTTTCCTTGTATTGGCCTTGGATCATTTTGTTGTCGCATTCATTGCTGAACTCCCAGATGAAATCACAGTCTTTGTGAAATGATGATTTGCAGTACCAGCACGGTTGCAAAAACGTGAGGCAACAACTCCAACTGAACACGAAATATTCGACAAAGTTACTGACCTTCATTGTAGTCGTCGCTCCAACATGCTTCCGCCTGCCTTTTCCCCGCTTTTCTGCCATCTTCGAAATAGCCGGCGCGGGCTCCTACGGCTGTAGCTGCCACAAGAATAGTCGAGAGATTAAGCTTCATGCTGTAGACTTCTCTGTATGAAATAGGATTTAGGTAAAGGTTTATATTGATAGAAATTATGTATTATGCACAGAGAGAATGTTTTCTCCAGGCTCATATCTCTTTGAAATACGATGGGCCCTCGCGACACAAGCACGTGGTGCTGTTCCTCGACCATCTTCCACGTCCAGCAAAGTGAATGACAAAGAGTGCAGGAAGAGTGTTGCACCTCCATGAACAAGATCAAAAGATGGGACTGCCATGGTTTGAGATCAATGTTCATACAATACCTCCAGCATTTCGTACAGTGAAACAACTGACACATTTCGTGGGCATCTTTTGGGTTCCTGTGTGATGAAAGGAACTCTGAAACCCAATAGTTTGATTGAAATAAATTTTGGCATCTCACGGAATATGCAAGGACTATAAAGAAAACCACACTTATACACATACTATGATAGGAACACTATTTGACACCTCTATCCATTGAAACAATAATTGCGCCTTTTCTATCAAAACATTAAATTATCGAAAAGCAAAAAATAAATTGATAATTGTGAATGTGTGCAAGAAATAATCAATAAGAACACTGGCAGAAAATCACGAGAAATCATTTTAGCAGATTATGGGACTGAATGGTTGGAGCGAAATATTACCTACTCGCAACAGCAAAACTGCCAAAGGCTCTCTGTTGCTTTCTTCTGCAAATCAAGCAAACTTTGCACATACAAGCAGCAATTTAGAGTTGCGTGATACACTACTGTGATGTCATTCCATGGCTGTTGATCATTTCTAAGCACTATCGTGGCAATATTTTTGGCAAATAGTTATTCGATTTGGCTGTTTCAACCCTCGTTACTATGAATCGATACGAATGGAGCAAGAAAAATACCACGGATTGCAAGCCTTATAAGGCGATCATGCCACTGCCTCCAACAGCACAAATACCGAAAAGAACTTGGATCTCGGAGTTCATATTTAAACCCAATAGGAGGATTGAAACCAGACACTACCGGTCGTCCCCACTCATGCTAACTACA
>JALLOT010004321.1:0-10383 GCA_036939595.1 Thalassiosira livingstoniorum | reverse complement strand
ATCCCATCCCCACCTTTCTACCTTCAAATTCAAATAATTTTTTGTGGCTCTCCTCAACTAGGCACTAGCCTAGAAACTTTTCCCTAGGAAAGGTAATCAAGCCACCACCATTCCAAAGAAAATCGCCTCCACCCAGCAACATGACTACCCCCTCAGGTCTGTCCAGGACACATCGGCACTCCCTCCAATTAGTAGCCCACCCAAAGGCTCGAGGCGTCGTTCAGAACCGATGCGGATCCTGAAACGCCCCGAGGGAGCTGTCCCACTTCCTTTGACCACACCCAGTGAACAAGAGGCCAAGGAAAATGATTCCCCACCACCGCCAGCGGATGAGGATGGCAATGGAGATGAGCTCATATCTCCGTCGACAACTCTCCCTACGGCTACACCATCTAAACCTACAGAAGAGGAGGATGAAGAGATAAATTTTAATGTGGACCCATTCAATATTCGTATCCCGTCCCCAACATTGGACGATATGAATAATGCCAAACAACCCCTCTTCTCGGACATGACGGATCCAAAATGGCATGCTGCACCGGCCCCTGCCCCTTCATTTATTGGTGCTATTGATGAGGCAGCGGTTCGAAAAAGATGGGTGGAATTGGAAGAAGAATTCGCGGCTGAACGAGAAGAAATTACTCGACAAATGCAACAACAAACTGCGGATGATACTTCCCCCAATCCATTGGATTCCCCGGAGCCTATCGACTCAACACCTACCCCTCCCTCCCTACAACCCTCTTTAATGCAAACCTTGAACCAAACACTCCAGGAACAACAGCAACTCATTGATTCCCACCGACTTCTTCTCGCCGAGAATTCAAAAGCAATAAAGAATCATGACCGTCTCCTGGAGTCAAATAAGAGCATCATCCAACGCCAGGAACAAATGCTGGCCAATATTGAACGCCAACATCAAAAACAATACAAGACGAACAAACGATTCCTTGCCCATATTGCATACCAAGAACAATATAACAACAAAGTGGATGAGGCACTGTTTAAGGTAGAGCAATCGAATATTGCAACAATTTCCGATGTGAAGGCTTTCAACCTCCGTCTGCTTTCAGCAGAACAGGATGTTAAGGATATGCAAAAAGAATGGAAGGAGACAGCACTTAAGGTTGGAAATGAGGTCGACAAAGCCGCGACGAGTGCACTGGCTTCGGAACAGAGGACGATTGCAGCAGAAAATAAAATACATGAGCTGGAACAACAACATACCAATTTACAAGCCTCACGGGAGAGTCTCCTTCGCCAACTCTTGCCAGATGTCACAGCCGAATGCCAACGTATGATCGATGAAGCATGGTCGGAAAGGGAGACCTCGGAGACGGCTACAATTCCTTTGGTGGGAAGGGAGATGACAGAGGAAATTCGTATGGAATGTCAACAGATGATTAATGAGGCACTGCTGGACATGAAGAATTCGGGTAATACTTCCGCCCCTGGGGAGCGAGTAGGAAATACAGCCGACATTAGAAAGGAAGTCCAACAACAAATGAATTCGCTCCTGACCTCGGACATGTTCCACCAACTTACCAACAAATTGGAGACAAAATTGACGGCGTTTGTAAATGATAATTCCCCGGGTGGCTTAGGAGGACAATTGGCAAAACGCTTGGACCACGCCTTCAAATCACGTTGGTCGGTACAGAGTGGAAACCTACAAACACAACTGGACAGCTGGAGGAAGGACCAATTAGCGACCATTCGACAACAATTCATGTCACATTCCACTCCCCAATCAGCAGCACCATCCACAACCGATCCCACATCTGCACCACCTGCAACCCCGGCATCGTCTCCCATGCCGGCGACTAGTCATCCACCAACCCCGGTCCCACCAATTCAACAACCACAGAATTCGCCTAATCTCCCGACCTCTTCGGCCCAGCTCCACCACCGGCTCAATCAACCTCTTCGGCTTATGCCCCTGCCCCCCCACCGGCTCAATTTCATAATCCATATCAGAAATCGACACCGACATGGAATCCCCATGGACTGTCACTTAGCTCCCACGCGGCTGTCAAAAGTATTGACCCCCTCGCCCCTGAGGAACTTCGGGATTACTATGTGGACTTTCGACCCATCCTTCCGTTTGAATTTTTGGAATCCCTACAGCTGAAGCTTACCCACAACACCCTCCGTACCATCAATGGCAAACATGGACATATTTTAGCCCAGTGGCAAGGCAATGACCGCATTGGTCCCATTAGAAAATACCTTTTGTCGCCGGACTCATTTACTTCGTTGCAATCGCTGGACACCACAGATGTCATCAAATTCTACGATGATTTGCAAATGCGATCATTGCAGTTTGTCATTGCACTCATGCCCTTTGACAGCATCAACCTCCGATGCACAGTGTATGGTCTCTGCGTCCCAGGATTAGGCAATGATCGGTACTGCTTGATGGCAAATGCACTATTTGAAGTCCTCAAAATCCACCTGCCGCTGGAGGATAATGCAGTCACACTTCAAGTGCAACAGGCTCAGAACTCAGGGTGCGATGGATATGCTCTTTTGTGGGGCATCCTCAATATGAATGTTCCTGGCTTCGATAATAACCGTCAATTCAAGGAACCAGAGTGGTGAAGCATAAGGGATGTGGCAGCATACGCCAACCAATTCTCACTGTACATACGGCTGGAGAACATACATGGCCGTACGTATAACGACAAACAACAATCCCTGATGTTTCTGGATGGGATCCAAGAACACTCCTATATGGGGATCGTCAGCAACTTGAGGGCACAAGTTGAAACTTTTCGATCGGAGCAGCCGGATTGGCAGGGTCTACTGCCACAAAACCTACGAGTCGGATACC
This sequence comes from Thalassiosira livingstoniorum, assembly GCA_036939595.1. Classification (NCBI taxonomy): domain Eukaryota; phylum Bacillariophyta; class Thalassiosirophyceae; order Thalassiosirales; family Thalassiosiraceae; genus Thalassiosira; species Thalassiosira livingstoniorum. The sequence continues at coordinate 7,550 of JALLOT010004321.1, read as the reverse complement.
TTGCCACAACGATTCGAGAACGGATGAAGAATGTTATGGAGGACCCCCTTGTCGACGTGCACCGACGCCTCCATAAAATGGAAAGCCAGTATCAGACCCAGGAACAGAATTGTGATTGGAACACACCGGTAGTTGCAAAAACACAAGTCACCCCATCATATACATCGGCCAGTGATACTACGTTGGAAACTCAGCTCACCACCGGCTGGACGGATGGCATCTTCACCATAGCAGGAGCGGACCACTTTACCCCTTCCATCAATTATGCAGAGAGGGGTCAGGGTCGCCACCAGTCTTCGCCTCCTTCACGGAACCGTCCTTATCCCACTTCTAAACCTCGAAATGCACCACCATCTTCCACGACAACAAAATATGATGCTAAGCAGTCCTCTTCCTCCACCCCTCGTCGCCCTCGTCGACAATTTGATCGCAATCTTCTGTGCAAGGCGTGTGGGGATGTAGGTCACAGAGAATATGACTGTCCCCACCTCCGTCGGGGTCTATTCCTCAATAAATACCTCAGGAACACGGGAAACAAGGCTACGTGTGAGAGCATCGAAAAAGATTGGAGACAACGGTACCCTGGTTTTGAAAATGACCAACGATATGATTCACGGCGTGTTTTGGCCACCTTTGCTGAGCAATTTAACATCACTCCCGAGGCATTAGAATCTCACTTTGGGGACGACTTGGATGATGCGTGGCAGGAGCCTCCGATCTCGGAATGACGGGATATGGGATCATTCGCTGCGGCAGATGATTCCATACCCCGTCCACCTCCAGAACCCCCTCCCACATTAATCATGGATGATCAACCGCCACCACTCTGTTCATGGGCACATGAGGACTCGGATGATGAATCCACAAGTTGCCCACCTCTACTTCACCGCCACCTCTACGAAGATTCATCATCTGAGGATGATGACGATGAGGATTGGATAGACTCCATGCAACGTACTGCACACCCTACACATCCTTGGTTCACCCTCATGTCTAGCTCTGAGAATGAAGATGTTATTCCACCCCTTACAACACCTCACCGTGACAGTTCTGTGACACACATCCCAGTGCCACGGACCTCTCACACAATCTTCCCCGTGGAGGACGTCTCGGACGATGATGACTCAACTACTACGGATCGAATGGATACGCCAATAGATCAGGACCAACAATCAGATTTGGATTCTCAGGACTACATTGATGTTCCCCCTGGGAGTCTATTTGATGCCTTTAACCCAGTATCTAACAAGCTTCATGTGTCGGACCTCCCACCAGATTACCCGTTGGATGTTCTAGTGGAGGCAATGAACGAAGATCCTACTGCAGCACTATCCGAGACCTTGGATTTTACGGATAGCCTGGCCATGTACACAGGTACTCCAAAGGTGGCAGGTTTAACACAACAAACCACAGCATTCATTCCTCGGGTTTGTAAGGTGGACAGTAAAGGGCAAATGGTTGACCCAGGGGCTAACATCTCCATTACCTGGAACCTTGCCCTCCTGTATGATGTGATGGATATCACCCCATTCTACGTTGGTGTAGCCGTTGACTCACCAGACGGCGCCACAACTACTGTCTCCAAGTGCACTAAGAAAGGCCTCCTTCCCCTCCCATTAGAGAATGGTGACTACTATCCTGTCCCATGCTACTTTAATCCGGATGCCACAGACACAATTATCTCCCCACAAGCAATTTGTGCCAAGAGTGATGAATTACTCACCGATTGGTTAATGTCTGGCTCGATACCTACGGGCACAGGCACATTGAAACTGTCGTCGTCTTCTGGCCTGTATTCCATTACCATTCCATTGTTCGGTCAGAATGGTTTATACTACTGCAAGTCCGAATTCTACATCCCTAACACAGATCCATTCACCCTCACACCGGCTCATTCTCCAATTGCTTCAAAAGCCAAAGGCCCACCGAAACCTCCCAAGCCTCCAACCTCCCCAGCAAAACAACTGGAAGCAGAACTATGGTCTGCCCGTCTGGGTTTCCCATCGGATTGGCAACTGGAGGTGATACCAGAGAATGTTGATGGACTGCCAGAGAAGTTTGCGCCCCACCCATTCTCACGAAACGAGGAGAAAATGTTGGCAACAATAGAACGGCAACCGGCTGGTACTTCGTTTGAACCCGTGATGGAAAGAGGACGACGATTCTAGTTGGACTTCGGTTTTATCCGAGCCTCCGCAGATGATTTTTCACAACCTGCTAAAGACAAGGACCGTATTGTCACATCATTTGATGGCTTCAACTCCTACCTTGCAGTTATTGATGAGTTATCCCATCATGCGTGGGTCTTCCTCAGTGTGTCCAAGGAACCTCCAATTGAGATCATGAACACATTCTTAGATAAATTCGGACATGAAAAAGGTGGATTGTTACGAACGGACCAGGGAGGGGAACTGGCAAAGTCGGCTTCTTTTCGGGAAGCTATGTTGATTAAGAACTACGTGGTTGAACCTACAGGCTTGGATAACCCATCCCAAAATTGTCGGGTGGAGAGATTCAACTTCACCTTGGGAAACACTGTTCGGATTCTTTTATATGGTGCAGGTCTTCCAGCACGGTTTTGGTCTCGGGCTCTCCTACATGCAGTATATTTGTACAACAGACGATGCCACAAAGCTACTGGAATAACCCCTTTCGAAGGATGGTACGGCATTAAACCAAATCTATGTCACTTGAAAGTCTTTGGATCCAGGGTTTGTGTTAAGCAAACTGGCAAGCGACGAGCTAAACTCAACCGCCATGACTTCCGGGGTATATTCTTGGGCTACTCCGCTACCGACCACAACATCCACTACCTGGACCTGGATAGTGGTATCATGAAGACCTCCCACCACGCAGTATTTGATGAGGCGTGGTACACCGCCCACAAGCGACCACCCACATCCCAAATGTTGTATGACTTAGGCCTGACCCAAGACACACAGGAATCTCCAAAACCACCAACCCCAGCCGTCGCATCCACTGTCCCGTACCCACCACTTCCACAAAAACTTCCAAACAAACCCAAACAAACCATCAACATCCCACTCCCATGTCATCTGTTCCCACAACCACCTGATCTCCCTGTTACGGCCGCAGCCGCCAAGGTTGACAAACCCCGGCTCCCTAAACAAGTCCCACTGGTCCCACCCCGCACTCCACATGATATACTGGAAGAATTCTTCATCACCTCCGATGATATGGCCATGGTTTACTTATCCCCGGACCCGTTTCATGCTTCATTTGAGGAGAACCTTGATATTCGGAAATTTGACCCACTCAACCACCCCACCGCTGGACTGTCGCTCATCCAATGAGACGACCGCCTCTTCCTCGCACACATACAACCTGGGACACCTGGCGCACGAATCCAACGTTGGCGCAGTAGAATACGTGATGCTTGGCTGATGTCTGTCAATGGCAAATCGATTACTACTCTCAAGGATGCAAGGGACGCCTTCATACATGCAAAAAATGAGGGCCTCACTCACATCACCCTCAAATTCGCACACCCAGAGATCAAACATGGCCTCACGAACGACGGAATCCCTCAAATAAATCTGGACCAACTTAACAACCGTCTACTCCTTCGACAATCCAACAATAACATACAGGATGAAATGCCACAGTCCCTGCCACCTCAACCAAAGTCAAGCTATACAATTGTGAAGGACAAATCAAACGAAGAGGATGTATTCAACTGCAACACCAAGGTCATGAAGCTGACACGCGGTAAATTGGTCAAGCAGGAGGACTGGCCAGAGTGGAACCAGTCGGAATTTGTTCAACTGGATCAGTACGAGAAACAATTTATGTTTGGTGACCCCGTCCCCATTGAATCCAAACACCAAGCAATCTTTGACCTTGTGTGGACATATGTTGAAAAGGTATTGGATAAGAGAAAGAAAGCAAGGTGTACGTGCGATGGTTCAGCTAGAAATGGAATGGTTCGGGTCCTTGATCATACCTATGCCAACTGTGTTGATCACACTGGCTCAAGAATCTTTTATGCTGCTTCCGCGGTCGAAAATCTTACTATCTTTGGAGCTGATGTTTCGAATGCCTTTGGTGAGGCACCCCCACCCAAACAAGGATTCTTTATTAGACCGGATAAAGCCTTCAAAGATTGGTGGGTCAACCACAAAGGATGAGATCCAATCCCCAATGGCCATGTCATCCCGGCTCTCCGAGCTATGCAAGGCCATCCAGAATCGCCTCGTTTGTGGGAGAAGCATATTGACAAGATCCTCCGCCATATTGGGTTCCAACCGACTATCCATGAACCATGCCTCTACTCGGGAACCTTCCTCAATGAACGCGTACTTTTCAAACGACAAGTGGATGACTTCGCATGTGCAGCACCCAATCCAACGGTGGCAAATCATGTCTATGATCTTGTGGACGATTACCTCACGCTTCCTATCAAAAGACAAGGCCTGGTCACGTTGTTCAATGGCATCGATGTCTTACAATCCAAACACTACATCAAAATCCATTGCAACACGTATATTGATAGAATCGTGGAGAAACACTTGCTTACCTGGTTAAAGGATGCCAAAATTACCTCCGACCGTCCAATGCCTCTTCCGCAGACAGAATCATTCAACAAAGAATTTAATTCCGCCGTCGGTAACCCAGACACGTCTCACCAAGCCAAACTCAAAAAGGAATTTCAATGTGGATACCGTAACATAATAGGCGAGCTCACATACGCCATGGTTACATGCCGCCCTGACATCTCATTCGCCACAGTTAAATGCGCACAAGCCAGCGCTGCTCCGGCACCAATCCACTACCATGCAGCTCGACACACCTTCAAATACCTTTATGCAACCAGAACTGACGGTATATACTTCTGGCGCACACAACCCAACGATGACCTTTTCGACCATCCACTACCCACAATCTCCAGTAATCCCGGTGACCTCCTCCCTGACGGGCGTCCAATCCATGGTCCAATGGACCTCCATGAATATGCTGACTCGGACTGGGCCACATGCCCCAAAACCAGACGTTCCTTCTCAGGAATCTGCCTCCGACTGGCGGGCGGTACAGTTGCCTACAAGACGAAACTACAACCCACTGTGGCGATGTCTTCCACAGAGGCTGAATTCATGACCGCCTCCGATGGAGGTAAAATGTGGCTCTACGCTCGCAGCATCCTCTACGACTTAGACATACCACAGGAAACAGCTTCTCTCCTCTATGAGGACAATGACGCCTGTACTTCCTTAGCCAATGCTGGTAAACCTACCACACGGACTCGGCATATCGACATCAGGTACTTCGCCCTGTGTGATTGGGTTGAAAGGGACTTGATTGCCCTCAAACGCATTGACACATCTCAAAATATGGCGGATCACTTCACTAAAAACACTCCTAAGATCATCTTCCACAGACATGCAGACTACATCCTTGGCCATGTCCCTCCACCCCACTCACCCCTGTATTATAAACTTCACGGCCTCCCGTCACCTCAACCCACCCAGGCAACAGTACAACCAATGCCAGCAGCAGCAGCTGCAGCCAAAATCCAGGCTCCACCACAGCACTCACCCTACTGGTATTACCTCCCTTCTCCTCCAGCGGCACCAGTAGCTTGAGCCCTGTGTATTTTCCTTTTATTGTATCCTTTTCTAATGTGTGACAAGGACAGCTATTTCTTTCCTTGCCACACTCGTGTACACACACACCTTCCACTTATATCTCTTAGACATATAAGTGTGGGGGGGTGTTAGATAGATATGATAAAAGTACCATAAGTTTCCTTTTACCCTATCTACTGTGTTGTATGTACACTGTAGTGGTAGGGCTGGATTCTTAGAGTAAGGTGATGTAGAGTGGCATTACAAAATATCCATTGGCCGTGTGATATATCAAGGAGGCTCGAAATGAATCCAGCCAACCAAGAGTCAATAGAAAGGTGGGTATTACTTGTGGCCAGGAAGTAAGATTGCACACGTCGGAAGTGCAAGGAAATCTTCCCTTCTAACAGATGATGCTAGCCCATTTGCACCTGTTCTTGAACTAAATCCCTAATCAATGGGTCAAAAGTCAATATGTTGCACATACTATATCTAGAGCTGGAGTGTAGAAAGATGGATACCCAGTTAGGCAACGGAGGAAAAGTATCATGCATCTCCATCCATTCTTCAAACCTATTCACCCAATTTTCAAAGAAATGGTCCCTATCAGGGTGAGGGCATAGATTCAAATGCCTTGCATCTTCGTCTTTATTTCCACAATTAGGGCAGGCATGAGATTTACCAGTAATTCGTGAACGCTGACGACTTGATGCATAAAATCTGGATGACTGTTTGGCCAACCATATCTGATACATCTTGGGCTTTGTTTGCAGCGTGGCATCTAAAGCAGGCCAATCCACTCATTCAAACATTTCCATGGAAAAGATTTTCTTGTCCACATACACCTTCTTTGCAGCTGCTCTCCCTGTATGCATTCGTATGAAATGCCAAGTTGGAACTAACTCTTTGCCCGTCTAGAGTGATGAATGCAGCCTCAAATGGTAACTGGGGGCAGTATTCTGGGAAGGACAGAGGAGCAGCCTGAACAGCCGATTGAGCTAATCTATCCACTATCGAATTGAGCCTAGCCTCCAAGTCTATGAGGGCCCAAGGTAGGTAGCGATCTTGGTGTGGTCAAATATGATGGTCGTTTGCTTTGAACAATTGTAGCCCCTTAATATCACGAAGTACCCGAAGTATCACTGTGTGCTTATGGCTGGGAGAAACTTGTTTTCCCATCTTGCGTGCTCTTGATAAGCCTCCTTGGTTATCGCACCAGATCTGCACAACAACTTCCTGAAGGTTATAGTATTTGATGACTGCATAAAGAAAGACATGAAGTGTGAGCAAACCCAGTAATTCTCCTCTAAGTGATCCTGCTTGTTTGTTGTATGCAGCAAATGCACCAGTGATTTGCAGTCCAGACTGAGTGCAAAATAGGATCCATCCTGCGCCACTGATCATAGGTGCCAGTTCTTTATTGCAGGAACCATCTGCTACAGCTTTGATTGTTTTGTTTTTCAAACCACACACAAGCCATTCCAAATTCTCGTTATCAATTTGGATGCTCTTCCACATCCACTCCCCACCCAATGATGCTAGATATTCCAAAAAGGATGGAGAACCAGTGGAAACTAAATGCACTTTTTGATGGGAGAGCCGGAGTACTGTGCAAGGAATCATGAGCTCGGTAGATGTAGATTTCCATAACTTCAAGTGTGTCAAAAACAAAGTGGGAAGTCATTGGATCATAAAACCACTGCCAAATGTGATGGGAGGGGTTTATCCAATCACCCAAAGGTTGGACCAAGGCTCCATCCGGATATGTTAAATTCAATAAGAACCATCTCCAAACTTGCCAATCTTCATATACAATGTGTTCTACAGGCCACCGATATTTTGATTCACAAGGGACAATTATTGGAGTTGACTCCATTCGAGAGACCAACTCAAGTTGTCTACCTGAAGCAGAGCAGCACAAGAACCTATGGACCCTGTTTAGTGCCACTAATTCCAGATCGGAAGAGC
>JALLOT010004320.1:0-10384 GCA_036939595.1 Thalassiosira livingstoniorum | reverse complement strand
GTACTTCAAACCTACGGGCGTGTACTGGGGGTCCAACCGCCAAAACCAAGCGATACCATGGCAGACAATAGGCTTCCAACTTCCAACTTGTGCAAACAATTCATATCAAGCTATGGCACCTCAGAGCTTTCTTAGTCAGCTCCTTCTTTCTTGACGCAATCTGGCACCCAAATTCAAATACTTACGGTACATGCATGCTTAACAATGAGGCAGTCTCTCCAATTTCCGCTTGAAAGCAATGGCGGACCCTTCGCAACATTGTCATCACTCAAAAATGCACTGCTACTGCTCGTGATTGCAGCGATCCTCCTCGTCAACTTTGTTTTTCGTGCATCATCTCCGACGCAATTATCGCACAGAACTTCATTAGACCTTGATGAATTTCATTACTTTGATGAGGTTCTTGCTGTCACCTACGATCGAGCTACTGTCCCTGAAAACACTCAACGCCGACCCTACGCACTTGATGATTCGTGGATCCGTGGCAATGGGGGTTTAGATGACGATGATCGCAAAACCCTCTTTGATATTTACTACAATGCCAACTCCGTCTTCGAATGGGGCCTCGGCGAATCAACCTTAATTGCGGCCAAAGTGGGCGTTCCGCGATATAGTGGCGTGGATTCCGATCCAGAATGGGTGGGTGGCACACGCCAAAAGGCCAAGGATCAATTTGGAATATCCCATTTTAGATTTTTATATGCAGATATAGGGGATGTTGAGTGGTTTGGCAATCCAGTTGAGAATACGCTAAAGAAAATACAGTACAATTATCAAGTTGCACCGTTGGCGGGGGAGTCAAAACCTTTTGATGTGTACATGGTTGATGGTCGTTATAGAGTGGCTTGTGCATGCGTTGCATTTTTGCATGCCTTGAAACTAGGTGCCGATATGGAAAACGTGCGGGTGATGGTACATGATAACGATGATGAGTGGAGGAATTATGACAGGATAGAAAGAATTGGGGAGGTGTTAGTGAGGAATAAGAAATTATGGGTTTACAAATTGAGAAAAGGGACAACAGAAGAAGAGATTTTCAAGCTATGGAAGGAGTTCGAAAAAGAAAAAGCATAGAATTCAAAAAATGAAAAGAAGTGATGTTTAAAAGCCTGCGATGTAAACTCCATCTATCATTTTGACTCATTGAGTCAATAGTATTTTGAAATGAAACGCGTACACATCGACTTAACGCTCGAAACGTTATTTGTGGTTTGGTTCATTTTTTGGCTGAAGATTGTTTAGTAAGGGTAGAATTTGTACTTTTATTTTCTTCCAAAACATATTTTGGAGTTGGATTGATATGCTTCACATGAAATCACTTTAATCTGCAAATCCATAAAGTACAATAAAAAAATAGTTCACAATAAAAAAATCCACACTCAAATTTTTGGTTATTTTGTCATGGGGATACAAGCGTTTTATTTTATCAGCAAAGCAATCTCACAAATAAAAAGTACCCCAATAGTTAATCCATACTATGATAAATTGTCACAGGTGCAACCTTATTTCTAGTACAGCAAGCCCAAAATCTAGTTCTTTCCTTACTACTTCTTCTTCCTTCTTCCTACAATGTTCAGCCATAGGAATAAGTGCAAAAAAGATTACAATTAAAATAGTCCCCATGCATTCAGAAAGGAATTGGTTGTATTCCTCCACCAGATTTTTCAATGATAGGTACCAATGTCTGTGGTGATCAATGTCGCAACCTTCTATCATTTTTCCATTTGCATGCACACTGCACAAAGATACATTTTTCTTGTGAAAATGGATCATAGTACAATGTAGCAAATGAGAATACTCAGAAGTAAATTCATGCAGGTGATGTTCTTGTGTGTTGTGTAAGGGAGAAAAAATCTTCTACAATAACAATCAATAACTTGTTGACTTAAAAAGAGTTTGCAGTTGTTGCTTTTCTTTAATGTACACTCCAAGAAAATACTTCGGAAAACCATCCATGTTGGTGACACAAAGACCATTTGCTGGAAAATTTCTTTTTTATATAAACATGGATTAAATCCAACATGCAGCCATATAAACACATTCCTTTATAGTGTTACAGAAATTATTTCTTAGGAGACAATCATGTTGTTGACAAAAGACAGGAAGATCTTGGAAGCACTCTGTCTCCTTAGTTATGTGGCTCAAATTTACATGAATTTGGAAAAATGGGGATCATGAATAAGTGTTAGCTCAAAGTACAATCAATTGGTAGGGTGATCATTGTACTTATGCAATCAATGCTTGTTTTGTATGATAACATCCATACTCAAAATCATCAAATGGTCATTCAGATTAAATTTTTGACTTTGTACAGCAAAATTTGCTGCAGCTTTGATTCAAGTTTCTTGAAAGGTATGGCTATATAACTTTAAAGCTTCAAGTTCTAAGTGTTTGTCCACATCCATGTGAGACTCCTCATTTTGAATAATTAACAATTTTGAAGAGAGATAGAGAGAATAGAAGACACATGAACTATAAAGAAACAAACATGCGCCATTTGAGTGCTTAGATATGAATAATAATTGACACAAAAAATGAGGCTCCATTGAAATAATGTAGTAAAAAGTTTCAATATCAAATCAAATATAGTATTGTTGATTTAAAACCTTATCATTCATTTTCTATATTTCCCCCCACATTACAATCTAGAAGGAAATATGAGTCTAGTTATCTTAAAGTGCCTATTTTTAAAAGGTGCTTAAAATTGTTGCATTTTCATCAACTGCTTGTAATACTACAAGTACAAGAATCATAGGATGCACCCATACAAGCCTGTAGAATCCAAATATACTTTCATCTCTTTACATCAAATTAAAATATTGGTTTATCCAATTACGGTATGATATTGGGACAGAACATTATTGAAAAATGATTGTATTATTGTCAAAAATATCTACCTATAACACATAATAATAATGATCTAAAAACAATCAATAAAACAATGAAATGACATGGATAAGAGTTTGATAATACTAGTGATTAATGACATTTCTTTCACTTGATAGGAATTAATGTTGAAACCAAGAGATGAAAGTCAAATGATGACATGTTTAGTCATAAAGCAAAAAGTATCTGGAAGAACTCAGAAATTCTGTCATGTTATTAGCCAAAAGAAGCACAAATTATCATACTTATGAAAAATAGCTAGAAAATTTCTCTTTGTTTTGTCTTTGACAAGATAAAATTGTTTATTTTAAAAAATACTTTGAGACTTAATCTGGTAGCTGTGAAAGCATCAGCAAGATCAGATGAAATCAAGGGTAATACTATTCATCATTCAGTTTGTAGTTTTATGATTTGTATAATAGTATTAATGTTTGAATGATATACATGATCAACAGATGTCACAAAAGATTGTTCATACCATAATGCAGAACATAGCAATCAAGACAAAGATTTAAGATAACTTGATCATGTACAAGAAGATGAATAAATTCCTAACTGTAAATTTTTGATTGGTTGGAAGGGATCACAGTGTTCATGAAAAATCATTTCATTTGGATAAGTTTGATATTTCTCTGCTATTATGAAGACATATATTGTTCTTTTGGAGAGATTGATTTTTAAAACCAAGTGTTTAAAAGTTATGTTGAACTTACATATGGAGCAAAATGTTGTTATAGATTGAATTTATGTAATGATCTTGAATAATTGAAATTCAAAATGATGTTAATTGCCAAAAATGATGCTTTGGCTTGGTAATGACTCATTTGATCTTGGTTTGTGTTTTTATCTTGAAATTATTCTGACCACCACTTTGATGAAAAATCTTTTCAATAGGATTGATAGGATATTTATCTCTGTTATTGTGAAGCAACATAATTGTGTTTTTAAAAATTTTGAATTTAATACTCAAGTAAGATACTTTGGAAAGATATTCTGACAAGCTGAGGATTGGAACAAAAAATCCTTGTATACACTGCAATTCATAAAATGATATTGAATTGTTGATTTCTCAGATTTTTTGAACTGCCAAAAAAAATCTTCTTGAACTAGAAATATTCAATTAATTTTTGTTCCATATTTGCCCCTCAAAACTACTCTGATAATATATTGTATCTTCTTCATACTATTATTTCAATGAAAAATGAGCACCAAATAATGTAGACCAAATAATGAAACTTTTAATTTTTTGTTTTCATGAAATGCATCTCAATTTAAATCAAGCAGCTCCATGCTACAATAAAAATAAAAATTTCTTTTTATCCAAAATGAGTCTAAAGTCTTCCTTTGTAGTTACCCTCACTATCATTGACTACCTGTAAAAGCAGAAACAAATTTCCATTTAAATGATTGTGAAAAGATTTGATGGATATTGTTTTTTAATGACCATTTGACACATCTTCTGTATTTACTTAAAAGTTTTCTAGATTGAGAAGTGCCTTATGCCTTATGTCTAATGACTTATGTTTCCTTTTAAGAGATGCAGTACTTCCACATTAATGAGGATATGTTTTATTCTTAATTTCAGGTTACAATGTTGCTCTATTTTAAAAAACTTCTGCAAAGGAATATCATGGTTAAATTCTATGACTCAGGTCTAAATTTTGTCATGCTTCTTTTTCAACCTGATTCATTGAACTGTGACATGAACCAAAATTCAGAGCAAAATACAGGCTTGGTAAGTCAAAATCATTATTAAATATATGGTTTTTGGTGCAATGGTGCAATTTGTGATTAGACTTTATAAACCTTGATAACTTCAATGATGGGGTATACTTTTCACTATGAGTTAGACACTAGAATTATGATTTTATCCATTTTTGTACTTTGTGTTGACCAAAAAAAATGTAGTGTTTCCAGTTTAGTTTTAAACAACTTCGCTCAAGTGGGTTTAAAAATACTTTGTGGTTCTTGTAAGTGTATTACATACCATATTTATGGGTAAATAATTCACATATGATTCCTCTGTAGAAATGGGCAACCAACATTATGACCTTGACTTTGAGATTATTACTCATCCATGGCTCAAACATATGTTTAAAAAATGTTGAATATCTATTTGCTACATTTTGAAACATGCTAAAGGTTCAAAATTTTCTTGCAATGAAGAAAAAATATATACTATTCAAGATGTGGAGAGACATAATGTGGATTAACCCCTTTTGGGAATAACATGCTTTCAAACTAAAATTTTGCTGCATTGGTAAATCACAAATTGGAACATTGTCAAAATAGATATACTTTCAGTATCAAAGAATAAAGAAGTTTTTTATGGTCATATGATAAAATCACTTTGATTGTGATGACTTTTTGAGCCTTTTTTGCTATTAAATTCAATTAAAAGATTTGATTAGATTTAGAAATTGATGATTTAATGTGCAGTTATTTTTATTGCTGAAGGGCCACATTTGTATCAATGCTGTTATCACCCTGATATCAGTTAAGGATTATTGTATCATCTACAAGCCTTTTGTCAATATACTGTAAGAATCAGTGAAAAGGAACCTTGTTCCTGAAAAAGGGTCTACATTTTAACTCATTGTTCACAAAAAAACTATATAGAAAATGAGAAACAAGCCCTTATTATAGTACGTGATATCAAGGTGCATACATGGGTGCATCTGTGTGTGGTTTTGATGCAACACCACATTCCCACAATTTTCCCCATCCCCCATCACCCAACCAGCCATGTTCATTGTTATCAATATGATGTTAAAAGGAGCCTCCTTATAAGAAACATAGGGGGGAAAGCTTACACATGGGATACTAGGTAAAAGAAGGGCCTACATTTTTTAAGTGAGATGGGATCCTTTTCACCAATAATTATGGTACCCAGCATCTTCCAATACCTGACAACAAATAGGAATTTTGAATTTCTTGTGTGTTTATTGATGGTCTTGAAAATAACACCAATCAGTCTACCAATGCCAGATATGGCATTGATAGAGCTACCTTGACCAGATCTGGTGTTGATAGGAAAAAATTGCAATTATGCCATGTTCCAGTTGTGCCAGAGGCCTTCATATTGGATAAATCAATTCAGGGTAAAACTTTGTGTTAGATTAATACCTGCAACCATATCATGATGCCAATATCATAGAACTAAAAATATGTTTAAAATACTACTACAAAATGCTAACAAACTTCATGCAAACAAATTTTGAAATATTTTTTGGTAGAAACTGGGTTGACCAGCTTTTTATTACCAATAGAACACTGTAAGCTAATCTTACAGATTGGCATTTGAAATCTTCTGACAAATTAAAGTAGCAAAAAACATTGCTCATTCCCACCTCCCAATGACAACCTGGAACATCCCAAAGTCATATATAAAACAGTAATTGTTTAAAGATAAAACATGATTGTTAAATTTGAGCATTAAGTCAGAACAAAAAAAACTAAGCAATATTCATTCATTTTTAAGAGATAACAAAAAATTCTCACTGTTTATTTAATGAAAATTCATTCCAATTTTCGGAAAAAAGAATTTTGTGGAATTTCATGAAATTTTGTACAAATTTCCACAATAAAACACAAATTTTGTGGATTTTTGTGAAAATTTTGTACAAAATTCCACAAAAATTCACAAAAATTCACAAAATTCCACAAATTTTGATTTAGAATTTTCCCAGGAACACCCCAGAACCATGCTAAAAACATTTTTTACAGAAATAAGGCTGGGTTCTCTCTCTTTTTCACATACCCACTAATGCACATACTAATAGCATATACTAACAAGTCCCATAAAGTTTGGTTTGTGACAGGTAGCAAAGCTCCCTAAAATGTTCACACTATAACACAGAATGTGATTTTTCATCTATCTTGTCCCATGGTTGCATCTTAGTTTTGGGGTAATAAATTTTTTGACTCATGACTGTTATGGTGTGCCTAAGACTCATTATGCTGCACAATGTGGTCTGATTTTTTATGACATTTTGCACTGTAATTGTATAGTACTGAGATTGTTGTTGAAAAGTAGGCCCAATATATTTTGTATGTGCAAAATATTATAGTATTTCCAAATATGTAGAAGTAGGAGTTTAACGTATGAGACAATTTATGACACAAAAGTTTTGCTATTTGCAATAGTATTATGCTGTGATATTTGAAGATTTGAACAGATTGTCATGAAAATGATAAATGGACTATTATCTTTATTCATCAAACTAAATTACACTTGTTTATGGATAATTTTTCTTTGATTTAAAAAATTTCAAGTGAACAGACTGTAGTTAAAAATCTTTCACCTTCAATTATGTTGCGTCATTAGTATATATCATCATTAGTATGCAAAAAAGACAGAAAAGTGAGCCTAAAAACAAAACTACATGTTTTAGCTCTTGCAAACGTAATAAGGTATCTATTTACCTATGTACAGAATTAAGGTAGGAGATTCATAGATTTCTTCACTTTGTATTTTGCAGAATGAATAGTATGTAACCCTAATACTACCATCTACATAAGTACTATGGTACATTGCTTTCAAAAATTGTATGTATTGCAAAAAATTAAAAATTGGGGTATTAAAAAATAATTGATCAAATTTCTTTCTACAAAATTAGTATGTTATAAGCAGAAATAAAGAAAATTGGAACTATGTACATTTGAAAAAATATATATTTTTTTGAGAAAACTTAATGTGTCAAAAATTGTTTTATCCATTAATATTGTTACTTGGGCAGTTTTCTACTACAATATGGTACTTGTTTGCTTTTTATATTTTTATTTATTGACATATTAACACATGAAAATTCAAAAAGCTGTGGACAATCCGAAAAATGGTATTTTGTGAAATTTTGTGAAAATTTGTAAAATTTCATGAAATTTTGTAAGAATTTCGTACAAATTTTCACAAAAATCTTGGGTTTTTGGGGGATTTTGTGAGATTTTGTTTTTTTTGACCAAAATCTCATGAAATTCTCTTAATCATTCACTTTTTTTGAGCTTTTTCTCAAAAAATACTCCCTCTGTTCTACATAAAAAGGCAGATTTGCTCCAAACAGGAGGATTAATGAGCTGACTAATTCGAATTTTAGTTTTATGCACTAAATCTGATTCCACTCTTTTATACGGTTCCAAGGATGTATCACACCCCTATGGTTACTCAGAGTTATGACCTCCAAACACAAGGCAAAAACACCACAAACCGGCATTGACACCACATAAGTCTTGATTTTGTAGACCATGGTGTCCCATGGCAACAATGACAGCAATGGTGAGGCTCCTAGGGTCCCCCCTGATGCCTCACGTACCAATCGTTGACATGCAATCATTATCTTCCTCAGCCAGCTTCACCACCGTAAATGGCTTTTAAATGGTGCAGCGGAAGAGGCTTCAAAAAATTTGGGTACAGCGTTTCAGGCATCCAAAAACTCTGGTGCAAAGGCAAGGGCGCAATTCTTAGCCCAGAGTGCACTAAGCTTGACTTTAGTCACAAGCAAGGCACTGGGATGACTTGCAAATGGACCTATGAAATGATTGACAAAAAAGTGAAAGCAGTCCCCTTTTCCAAAAAGAGGACTTTTTGTGCTTTGGCTGCTAGTACTGGTGTGCCTAAAACAACTTTGTTTTGCTTTCTAAAATCTGGTGACATTAAGAGGCATAGCAACGCCATTAAATCTCTACTAATGGATGAAAACAAAACAGCTGGAGACAAGCCCATGCTAAGAGCTTTGTATAAAGTGATGGCTACTTTGATGATATGTTGAATAAAGTCCATATTGATGAAAAATGGTTTTATTTAACCAAGGAGGCTATGACAATTTACTTAATGAAAGACAAGGAACCACCACACAGACAATGTAAAAGTAAAAGGTTCATTGAAAAGGCAATTTTCATTGTCACTAATGCCTGTACCGGATTGAACAGAAGAACTCAGCAAATGTGGGATGGCAAGGTGGGAATATGGGCATTTACATTTAAAGAACACACAAAAAGGAGCTCAAAAAATAGGGCACTTGTGGAACAATGGTGAAAAAAACCATGAATGTCACCCACGATGTGTTCCGTGACATGTTGGTCACAATGGTACTTCCAAGGCTGGTTGCAGTTTGGCCCCCTGGCTACGGCAAAGACATAGGCATGGGCCAGGACAACGCAAAACCCCGCACAATGCCTGACAATCCTCAACTCAGCATGGAACTTGCATGCTACGAATCAATGGGATGGAACATCAAAATCAAGTGCCAACCCCCAAACTCACTTGATCTCAATGTGTTAGACCTAGCCTTTTTTAGGTCTATTCAATCTCTGCAGTTCTCTATCCCATCAAAAAATCTGGGCAATCTTTCAAAGGCAGTGAAGAAGGCGTACAAAACAATGCCTCTTGAAACTTGCAAGAATGTGTGGCACACCACATTGCAGATGGTAATGGATGAGGTCATAAAGTGCAATGGAAACAACAACTACAAGCTTTCATAGATGCAAGAAAAGGGTGGCAAGAATGGTCTCCGCCAAAAGAACAATGGCCGTTTGCCATTGCGCATTTGTTGCTCCACCCTCAATGATTCCCAAGTTGTTGCGGTTCCTCCCCTTGCTCCTACATGCAAAAATGATGTGACAGTTCCCCCTCCACTGCCTTCACTTCCTCCTCTCATCCCCGGTGCCGCCATGAATGAGGCTGATGAGCTGTCGCATCTTTTGTCAGCAACCATTCATTGGCAGTTGCAGATGTGCCATCCCCCTGTTGTTGCTGCAGGCACGGCAATGGAAGAAAATATGGGGCTGACAGAAGTGGTGCCTAATGCTGAAGTAGGAGCCGATTTGGTGGCAGAAGCCAGGTGGCACTGATGCCATTGATGAAACTGGCTTAGATGAAATTGTGGAGGAGGAGGATTTTCTTGCAAATGCAATGGAGGAACTAGGAATTAATTTTGAAAGCGCTGCCTCAGACAGTGTTGCTGCTGTACCCGCTGGCATTTGAAGGGTGCAGGAGATGCGGTAAACTTGGATGCCATTGTTGATTTGATTGGCGCATTTGTGTGAGAGTTTGATGAAAGTGGCACAGGTGATCCAGCAGCGGAAATAGAAATGATGGAGGAAATGCTAGATGCCATTGCAGAGGTGATGGCTGATGTTGTCATATGAGAATTGACTTCATCAATCAGAGCTCAAACATCATCCGTAAGTATGACCTCACAGGCATGTTAAAAGGCATTATTGGAGAACTCGGGAGCAAGTGAGGCCAGCCCGTGAGTGCTGTGCAGTGATTTTAGCTTTTTTCCTGACAATTTTTTTGAGGTTTTGAGACATCATATCATTCTCCAATCAAGCATCAAGTTTGTGTCCACGAGAGTTTTATGTAGGAATACTATGAAGTCTTACGCCTTTGTATTCCATGTCAGTGGGCCAGAAAAAAAGGCCATAAAATTTTGTATTTTGGCCGAATTAAAATTCAAGTAGGTTTAGGGTTAGAAAAATCAGCTTTTTGGTTACAGCTAAA
>JALLOT010004319.1:0-10389 GCA_036939595.1 Thalassiosira livingstoniorum | reverse complement strand
GTACAAATCAGCATCACGGGAAGATTCCTCTGCAGCTTGCCTCCTCCGAGATACTCTCGGCTCTTCGTGCAGACGAATCTTCCCGTGATGCTGATTTGTACAGACGTCTCACCAATCCTTCGTCGCCACCATCAGATGCCGGGTCAAACAGATATCATGTCATTTCAGGAGATGGTTGCGGCAACGTCGGTTCCAGCTCTCAACACGGATCCAGCAGCTTCCTGGGATCTGGCGCGAATAAATCTGATTCCTATACATTCACACCCAATGCAGAAACGAGAGGAGGACAAGTAACCGGAGAAAATCAACGGCAATCAACTCCATTTCGTGGAATCGGCACGCCGTTTGGAAAAGGGGGATTGCGTGGCAGTCCTTCCAGCGGTGTTCGTGGTGGAGTTTCTTCCTCTCCAATGCATCGATCTCCTGACAAATCTCATGCTCAAAGCGCGCAACGGCCGCCTTCACAGTTACCCACACCACCAACATCATTTCTTCACCATGAAAGATCTATTCCTCTCCCTTCTCATATGGCAGATGAAGCTAAAAGTGCTGTTATGTCTTCTTTTATGGGTCTTTTCGCAGATGCAAACTTGGTTTGGCTTACAGCCGGAGAAAAATTGTTCTTGTGGTCGTACAAGGCAGATGATGGGGTGAATCCAGCAAGTAAGCTGGGTGGCGTGTTTAAAGATAATACTTCTTGGGGATCTGCAGTGCCAAAATTTTTAGATGGACGGGATGATTTCTGTTCGTTTACCGTACCCAGTGGGCAAAGCATTGTCACTGTGGGGATCGTTCGTCCGAAAAAGGGTGAGTCACTGGGATTCTTCTGAAACCTGCGTTTTCTATTGGTTCGTGTTTCCGTGATTTGAATCAAAGTTTCAATTTCTCAATCTCAACCTACAAAAAAATTTAATTGATCAGGCGTCTTCAAAGATGTCGTGGAATGGTGCATAGTACTCGCTACCTATGACGAAATCCTCCTTTTGGCTCTTGCACGTCAACCATCATCCAACGTTGATCATCCCAATGCCAACAACGATGGTTTTCAACACGGAACTGACTCCATCCTCCGTCTCATACCCACACGATTTTCTTTGCCAACAGATCAAGTCCCTTTCTTGTCCATATGTGGGTCGAAAGATGGAAGAATTTTCATGGGTGGGTATGATGGATGTCTGTACGAGATGAGTTACGAGGGAAATGTTCCAAATTATGGGTCTTATGGAGGGTATGGTTTGAAAGAAGGAACATTTATTACCAGTGCGGCTTCAATGGAAGCGGCGATTGATGAATATTTTGACGGTGATGGAGTGTTCCATACTCCTATCCTGGACGAAGTGAGCGGGAGTTCTTTGTCTGATGCTGTGGTATCTAGTGGAAAGAGGGTGTTTTCAGCACTGACCTTTGGTTCCTTGGATGGTTCGGGTGAAGGTAGGGCAAGGAAATGCCGTAAAATCAATCATTCTTCCGTATCGCCAGGTTCAGGTTTGATGCCGGGGGCTCTGATTCGTGTGTTCAGTTCCAGCAGTGAAATGGAAGCAAGAAAAGGTGGACCAATAGTATCTATGGTGTTGGACGAAGAGAGATTTTGTCTTTACACACTTGGATCACAAGGTGTAATTTGTGCATATGATTTAGGTTCTTTCCCAGAAAAGGATGCTTCTAGTAGCAGTGCAACCAAAACTCAAGATACAGCCTCATTATCCTATCCGAAGTTGGCATGCGTCTTTGATGCTGTTGCGTCGGCAAAATTGTATCTCGACTCTGTATCTCGTGGTAGTATGTATCCTCCTTCCACTGCTCATGCCCTTGAATTGGGGAACATAATATTCCCTGGAGGATCTGCTACAGCACAGGCAGGTGTGGGAGGTATGGAGGGAGCGCGGGACATACTCAAAAGACACGAACAGGAATCAAGATCTGAATTGTCATCCTCCACCAGCTTGTCATTGCATCGTAACATGTCGAAGCGTACTAGCAACACTGCTGGTATCCTTCATCCTTCTTCGATCCACTTGGTGCCATGCAGTGATTCTAAATCATTGACTCTTATTGCCATCACAGGAGGGGGGCTTCGATACTACCTTTCCTCGCTTTCTGCTACTACCATGAACTCAGCACGATCGACGGGTTTGGAGTACTCCATTAAGACAGGTAACTCTAGTTTGGCACTGAAAAGGCCGAGCAAAAAGATTACATTCTGTCACATTCGAGCCCCGCCTCCTTATACTTCTGGTGATGGGAACGATGGCTTCAAGTTTGAATTGGCTCCTTCAGCAGTGAATCTTTTATCCATTGGAGCAGGAGGCGGTTTGCCACCAGGTATTCATCCTACTCGAGCTGGACTTAAAGTGACTTCAACAGGTGATGTAGTAAAAAGTTTTTACGGGAAAGGAATCTTTATCCTTGCATTGGATATTGATAGGAAGAGCGCCCAGCAAAATGGCAACAGAGATATGCACAAAGAAAGATTGTCCGCGGCAAATATAGAAGGAGAGGGAACCTCTTCACAACTTTCTGGTGATACAATTGTTGCGGCAGTACCTGATTATGCTTCACGAGTAGTGACATCTTCCTTTGCGACGAATAGTGATCTTGCCCTGCTAACTGGAGACCAGAACTTGAGTCGCGTCAGTCCAGGCGGAATCAGCGAAAGCGTTTTTCTCCCTAGTTCTGGTTGTGCTGGATTAAAATCTCCTGTTCTCCCAGGAGGCAGAACATTTGACATCGTAGCTCATGCTGGTACGCAATCTTCCGTTTTTAATCTCTTCATAAGCTCTGAAACCCCAACGGATTCCGAACTGGAGTTAGGACCGATTCCTTCCTTTCTACCACCAAATATTCATCGTAAAAAGCACGCTCAATCTAATGAAGGTTCTTCAATCGACATTTCTTACGATGCTGGTAGAGGTGTTATATCGTCTGCATTAACTTCGATCTCGAACTACTTGCGCAGTGGTCAAGGTACAGGTGTCCAAGTTGGATCAGTTGCTTCCAACACGAGCAGTATTGGTTCACCAATCACATTTAGAATTTCTGCCAGGCATGGATGTGACCTGGTGGGTTTTAGTGATTCAGCAGGCGAAAATGCTTACCAACTCGTACCTGGTGCAAGGAAGTCAGCGTTTATATCACGAAGCACCGCATCAAAATCTGCTCGGCTTCCCTCCTGGCTGTTACGCCCATCTCCCACAACTTTGAATTATTTGGCATCTCAGCATTTGATGCCCCCTGGTTCAGGATCTGTTCTAGTTCTGAACGCTGGAGGCCTTCATTTCTTTACAAACTCATCTCTTCTGAACAATTTTGCTTCTGTACTTTTGCGAGCATCCAGCAATGTCATAAAAGATGATTTGGTGAGAAACTTTTTCAGCAGCTATGGATACGTTGAAGGTTGTGCAATGTGCTTTGCTCTAGCTACCAGCAGTTCCAGCAGTGAAAAGCTACGGCTCAAAGCAGAAAAAGCAGCACTCTGTTATGCCCACGTCCCATCCATGAAAGTTGTGAATTCTTCTTCAATTGATAGACATGACACTATAAATTCTTATGAGTTCCAGCCCTCATCACTCTATCAAGGCTTGGTAAAATTTTTATCACGTCTGTTGCGTCCTTTTTGGTTCAAACCCGCGGTGGTGGTGACAGAAGGATGCCAGATTTCTAGCAAATCTGTATACTCAGCGTATTACGAATTTCTTCCAGTGAAAGTTGAGTTGCTACTTGATGACGTTACGCTGGACGACATCCGAAGGCCACTGCTCTCACTCCAGAATTTAATGAAAAAAATATTTGTTAGAGCAACCAAATTTATTCCTGGAGTACCCAAACAGAACAGGGTTGATAGCATGGATGTTGATGACGATGAAAGATTCGAGGGTTCAATCACTCGAGCAATGCAGAATCAACATCGGACAGCACAACGCATGAATGGCACATCTGGTGGTCAACATGGTTCTGTGGATGAGCTTCAAAATACTGCTCAAAGCACAGAGGAGCGCAATATGCACTCACTGTATCGCCTCGTAAGCCGTTGTGTTCAACTGCTAAATCTCTTATCATGTTTAAAGCGTGCTCATTCCACTCCTTCTCTACCGGAGGTTCAGTGGGGTCTTCTTCACGGACTGACATTCCATCAACTAATTACGAGCCATGAGGGTCAACAACGTATCGAATCCCTTCTAAATGCTCTTGTCAGTCAGAGTGAAACTAATTTGATCACTGTGTCCTCTACAGACTCAGATTTGCTTGCAGAAAAACTATCAAAACAATGTTACCTTTTTTTCTCTTCCGCATCTCGCCTTGCTTACCTAGGCTTCCGCTCTGTGAAGGACGCCCTATCCTTATCACATTGCTCACCACAACGCAATATGATGGTCAACAAAGCAGTGTGCTACTTACGTGCTGCTGCAAGGCATTGGTTCGATCCTACATTAGTAGTCGGGAGATCGGTGCCAAGGAATGGGACCGAAAGTTGGGCAGAAGTAGCGATTGGTGCAATGGATGCTGGAAGCCCACTTGCTGCAGCTGCCAATGCTATGATGGAGTTGGGCAGTGCTGAGGGATTGGCCGATGTGTGCCTGGTGTGTGCTTCTAATTTTGGTGGTGCTAAAGTTATTTGTGACGATGCACAAGATAACCTGGAAAAACCTGTCGAGGGTATGTTTGTTTGGGAAAGAGATCTTTATCACAGACCTGCTACTAACGCAGCTGGAAACAAAACTGGTGCTGGATCCTCTGGGGCTCATACCAGAATTAGCGGCATCGATGTCACTGCTTCAGATGCATTGCGCACATGCCACGGCATATTATTGTATTGCATTTCCAAACTCCTCGGAGAAACTGGTGCAGCTAATCGCCAACTAGCTGAAGATCTGGTGGCTGCTTGCGCTTCATCATCTGATGTCAATTTTCTTCATCTATTGTACGAACATCTCTTGGAAACAAATCAGGTCGACATATTGCTAAGAATTGACAGCTCATCCCTTGAAAATTGGCTACAAAATCACAAGGAAGATGCAATTCTCCTTTCAAGATATTACTCATTTCACAACCGAAATGTTCTTGCAGGAGAGGTGATGATGAACAAAGCCACTGGCGCAGGAGAAATTCACTTAGATCGAAGAATAGAGTATCTTACACGGGCCGAAAACTACTTTTCTGCTGCCCTCGAAGCAAAACATTTGAGCTCAAATGGATTCAGTCGTTACAGTAGAGGGATCGGAAGTGTGTCGGAGGACATTATGCGAGAGCATCAGCTGTCCGCTGAGAACTTGCAAGAAAGAATCACTCAAATCAAAGAGCAACTCGATGTTGCTGCATTACAAGGAAGGTTGTTAAGTGTTGTCAAGCAGTCCAAAAACACTGGTATAGGGTCCGAAAAACTGAGTGATTTGACATATTCCCTAATCAATGTATCTGACCTTTTTAATGAGTATGCATGTCCCTTGAATCTTTTTGACATCTGCCTACTCATTTTTCAAACATGTCACCACAACGAGAAAGACGCCATAAAGACTTCATGGAAAAGTATCATATGTGAGGAGATTCTTCCGTGCAAAACAAACTCTGAGGCTGCTCTCCGTTTTATCAATGCTTTGAAGCACGGGAGTATGCTCGAAGGAGACAGTGTTGTTCTTGGAGAAGACTCTGGGATGAAGCAAAAGTTTGAAGATGGAGAATGGATTCCACGACTCAAACTTCGAATAATAGAACTGGGTAAAGAATTATACGGCAAAGGAGCAGATTATACCTTTCCGCTCGATCTGATAGCTGGAGAACTAGAAGGTGATACTGCTTTGAACACTCTCTCAAAAATTTATTTACTTTTCACTAAAGAGTGCTCTTTTCAAAATGACTATAGGATTGCGTCAAATTCATGATGATTCGAATGGAAATACCGAATCCGCCCCGTGGCCTATCCAAATCATGCGGGACGTTGGAGTCCCATATTATGCGTTATTTGAATGCTATTGCTCACTTCATACACAAGACGGTTCTGTAATTGGAGGTGTTGATGTTGCAACACGGTATGTTACAAATTTAATGAGTTTGTTTTTTGTTCTTTGTAGTAATTCTAAAAGTAATTGTTTTTGATGCAGCGTTCGCCGTCTTTCAAGCCTGATTGATTTACTTGGGCTTTGGACTGATGATGCTCTATCAAACAGTTCTAATGTATCTTTAACAGGATTGGAGTACTCTCAAAGCACTTCAAGTCAGGTAAAAAATAATTATCTGTTTTTTCATTACAGAAGGGCCTGATCTCACACTCATTTATGTCTCAAATTCTTACTTTTTCCATAGCTTGTACGTGCCGTGAAGTCGGGTGGTATTTTTCAAAGAATTGACGGTTACAAGCAAATACTGGAAGGACTGGTGGTTGGTAATACACAAGAGGCTCGTCATCTTCACTCCAAGCTGTGTGACATTGAAACAAAAATGAGGAATTTTATCTTTTGAAGTATTTGAGAGTCTGCTCAACAGAAAAAATAGAATGAAGGACACAAGATCTTCTTGATCTTTTTAGTTGCTTTTAGAATCTATGCTCTCACTTGGTGTGTTATCCAGAATCAGTTCAACGAAACAATTTATAATAACATTAGCGAAATTCAGCAAAGTGACAATGAAATAGGACCACAAAAGTTCTTTCTTCAAGAACATCCCAGAGTCATGCATTTAATGTGTCAATTTAGCTTATTTAGCTCTTATGTGGTTTCAATGTAACTTGAAACAGAAATAACTGAGTCGTTAGTTGCGGTCCCTTAACTGCAGTTCTAATTGCAGTCCTGTAGATAGGGAGTAGGGACTACATCATATCTTCTTACCTAGGTATTGGTAATGAATTCACAGTAATTTACAACTTTTAGGGTGAATTGTACCAATTCCTATTAGGGTAAGATCTTGTGCATACCATTATTAGGATTTAATGGGTCACGTATCACAGTTAGGGTTTAATTGGTCACGTATCACAGTTAATATCAATATCAACTTAGAAAATTACACTAGAAAACTAGGCAGAGCATAACTTTTGTCTTTCTTTTGCATACAAGAAGTACACAGCAACGGCAAACAGGGCCATAAATACAAAGTATCTTCTACACAAAGTGTAGGGAATTGACCAGAGCTTAGTCAACTGCCACACCTACTATTTGAACTTGACTTTCCATTTATATTGTAGTTCTGGTTCATTGGAAGTATCTGGATTCGATGTAGAGGAAGGAGTGACCCTACAGTAAGGGTTCAACCTTGGAGATGTCCGTCTTGGGAGAGGACTCTGCTGGGGGACAGTAGAATTGGGATCACTGTGTTGACACCGAACCTCAGAACGGGTAAGGCATCGGTGATCCGCCAGAAAAAGGCTGCGGGCATGAGTAGCAGCATCCTTAGCTGCTTCCATCTCTGCTACCCAATAATCAAGATCAGAAGCATTACCTTCAAGAAGATGATCAAAGTCAATATCAAGAAGATCTTTGCGATCATCTAGTAGATCCATGGGATCAGTCATTGCAAGCTCCTTTGTGTGTTCAATCAACTCCTGCAGCTCACAAAGATTCTTCTGACCAGACACCTGATGGTGAACAATCAGATTTCAAAAACACCATTGCGTATGTGTTATCTTGAGAAGCCTTGCCACCAAATGGTTTGTCCATTTATGTGCACTACCCTTACTTGTCTGGCCTCCAGATCAAGGAGACACATCTGACAGAACATGCGAGACACCCTCCCCTCCAGAAGAGAATCCCAACCAAGTTGATCCTGAGAGCAAGAAAGAGCAGAGACAGTGCTGTATGGAGGAATGCAGGAGAGCATGGATTTGGTTACATGAGCCCAGAGAAAGCAAACAAGGGTAGTAAGCAGTGCAGAGTTGGTGCGTGTAGAGCCAAACCAATGATCCAATTCATCTACAGAGTGATTAAACATCTTCGTATGCATCTCATTACGGCACCAAAAGATATGGGAGGTAGACTCATCAACTCCTCTGCAGCTTGGACACACATTCTTGACCAATTTGTCAAATTTAGACAGGTGTCAATTAGCCCTGCAGCAGTGGGTGATGTGTTTTGTGATCCAGGTACTGGGAGCAGGGCCATGAGAATGAGTGACAGAACCCAAGGCCTCCCAATCCACCAGATCGAAGAGTTTCTTGTCAAGAATCTTCTTGTCATGAAGGACCCTTACATGCAGTTAGGGTCAGATTTGTCATGTGACTTTTAGGGCTGGATTTCATATAGTGTCTTAGGGAGGTAATGCTCCTGAACCACCCGAATGATGCTCAGGGTCAAATCCAGTATCCAACTGAGTCCAAGGCATCAGCCATGTGATGAGGCAGTCAGCCAATACAAGCGCCGGTGCCAGCTGGTGCAAGTTAGCTTCTGATCATTGCCAAACGCAGGGCTTCAGCCCAGACTGAGGCAGTTTTGACACCAGCCTTCTGTTGGACAGAATACTGCAGCCTGCAGCTGCTGCATACAAACAAACACATCAGTCACGTGTGACAGACAGAAGATGGGTTTGGTCAAAGGACCTGTCAATGAACCTTAGAAAACAGTAGATAATAGCCATAATTTATGAATGATCTCAATTATAACATGTAATCTGGATCTGTTCCTATCATGTCTTAGATAAAATGGACTAAAGAACCAGACTGCAAAANAAGAAGGCAGTCGTGGTGGGGGTGCAGGGCGTGGTAGAGGAAGACCACTGCCAATTAAAGTGAAGAGTGTCTTCAAGAGTAAAGTGAATACCATCAAAGACAATGTATTCAACTATAGAGACCCAGCGTTTGTGGCTTTATTTATGAAGTCTTTTAAAAACATTGCAGACTATGTTGAACAGGTGTTTGATAAAGGATTGGATATTGGGTCTAGCATTAGAGAGTTGAACTTGGTTACAGTGAGTGAGCCACCGGCTCCAACAACAGGCGGGGACAACGAGGAGTTCCTGTCAAAACTGAGTGCCAAAAAACAACAAAAAAGAGCAGACACGTTAGAAGACAACGTCAAAAAGGCTTATGCTCTAGTCTATGGCCAATGTTCTCCTTGTTTAAAGATACGGCTCAAGGGGACGGCAAATTTTCAAGCCATCCAAACAAGTAGGGATGTGGTGCAACTCTTGTTGCTTATAAGGGGGCTGGTCTGCCAATTTGACGTCCAGCATCAGGGTGTCTATGCACTGACACGAGCAAAAAAGAGGGTATATCTACACTACCAAAACAGGGGGATGTTGAATAATGACTATTATGAGGAATATAGCACTGGTGAAAGTGGTGGAGTCCTACGGAGGAGCTTTTAGGAAGGAGCCTGGTTTAATCTCCAAGTACTTCAAAGAAAATCCAGCTGCTGACCAGACTAACATCACCAAGGACGAAACAAAGAAAGCAGAGAAGGCAGTTTGTGAGAAGGTGTTGGCGGCTATGTTTCTAAGTGCGGGGGATCATCTGAGGTACAAGGTACTGAAAGATGATTTGAGCAATGCTTATGTCTTGGGAATGGACAAGTATCCAGCCACCCTGGATGAGGGTTTGGTGCTGCTGAACAATTATAAAATACCAGGGAAGCCACCACAACTGAATATTCAAGGGGAATTGGCATTTGCACAGTCAGGACAAGCACCAAAAGAGGAGTCAGAGTCTGCTGAGGCCACTTTCGCACTAACGGATAAAAAGCCACCTAAGAAAAGCATTCGGGGGAAACAAAATGATAAGGGCCAAGTGGAATGCTATGAGTGGGGTGCAATAAATGAACACCTTGCATGTGACTGTCCAAATAAGAAGGAGGACACTGGAGGTGAGACAGAGGATGGTTACGTCAATGCCACCTACTTTGACAACGACCTGGATGATTCGGACCACTACTCATTTCATCAGAGCGGTCGTGGGGGACCTATTAGCAAATATTGGTTGATACTTGGCAACCAATCCACAACTAATGTGATTGTAAACAAGGCCTACTTGGGGGAGCTCCAAAGAGTGAATAGGCAGATAAGGATCCCCTGCAACACCGGATTGACCAGCACGAACATACGTGTCAATTTTGGCAGTCTCAACGTTTGGTATAATCCAACAGGAATTGCAAACATCATCTCACAAGCATACTTGGAAAAGAAAGGCTTTTGTATCAGATATGATTCTTCAGTCAAGAAAGCATATTAAGTGACAACTCCAGATGGAAAACACACGGTCAAATTTGTGCAGATCCCGGAAGGATTGCATTACCTGGATTTGACACAAGATGGAAGCAATGCAATTGTGCTTGTTAATATTAATACTATTAGGGACAACTATGAGGGGTACACAAAGAAAGAGGCAGTCAATGCAAGAGGAAGCCACTGTGCACAAGCAATGATGGGCAATTTGTCAAGTGGGGAAATGAAATTGGCGGTATGTAACAAATCCAT
>JALLOT010004318.1:0-10382 GCA_036939595.1 Thalassiosira livingstoniorum | reverse complement strand
TGATGACTTTGATGATGCTATCACCCTTCTTTTTATCCACAGTTATGCTAGTCAAAGTTGGAAGATGTTTCCCACTGGCATCATGGCGGAAGTATTCTTTGGAGGAAAAGACTGAGTTGAGTTCCAAGCGGTGGAGTTTTCGACCTGCAATTTCCGCTGCGATGGCCCTTCCCGTGAGGGGAGAATTGAATGGACTCCACATTGCATCGAAACCCTGTACAAACCCTCCTACTTTTCACCCTTGCGATTGAGGGAAATGAAATTGCAGATCATATGTTGCACGCATGTTGGTACCCCCGGAATAGATCTGTATTTGAAGTCTTTGAAGAGGCAAGCGAGTCCGGACTCGAGCTCATTGAAGAATTTTGAATGGAATTTGTATTCCTTCCCCTTAATTTGGGCCAATGTATCCCATCAAAAACAACTTGCACCCAATTTTGATCTCCTCCTGGACTTCCCTGATAAAGACAATGTCAGCTGGTTCTGGTAGATCTCACTGGTTTGTTAAGAGTCTTGTAAAATCTTCCAGTCTCTCATTTGTGATTTTGAATTTGGGGGCCTTCGTCACTGCGTCCCAAGCTGCCTTGTATCAAAAAATGAGGCTAAACCTGCTGTCATCATCTGGATCTGCTCGCCCTTCCCGGACTCGTAATTGTTGTTGGTTATAGTTGGCCAAATTATTTTGCTCCAGACGTTTTTGTTTTTCAAGAACTGAAGTAGAGGGAAGTTTTTTATCTGGGGCCAATGTGGAAGAGCTCATGTGGTTCTTATCATAGTCTTGCAAGGGAGCGTAAGGATTGCTGAAGGTGGGAGTGGGTGATTTTGAGGTTGCTTTTGATTGAAGGGCTTTGTCGGTAGAGCGCTTTTGTTTTGATTTGGAAGTGACAAGCTGGAACGCCCCCTCCTGCTGAGATGTTGTCATTTGGGCCAGTAGTTTTGTGAGGATAATTTGTTTTTCTTTGTCCAACATATCCTCAATGATGAAAGTGCCTTGTCTCTTTGACTTAGCTTGTTCTTGTAATCCCTCCTTGTCCCCCATGGTTACATCCTCGTGCCCCTCCTTTGTTGATGGTGAGCTAGTCCTGACGTTCCTGATTCAATCCCCTTGGTTCTCTTCAATCGTGTTGTCTTTATTCCCCTCAGACTGACCGCCTTTTACTTCTTGATTCCCCTCATCTCTTGCGTTTCCACTATCTGCATTGCACCCTTCCATGGATGTTTCGTTTGTGTGCTTAGATTCATAATCTGGCGTGGAGCCTTTGACTGCCTTTACTGTTGCCGAGTCCTGAGTAGAAGGGAAGATGTCTTCATCATCGATTTTATTTCCGTTGGGGATAGTATCGTTGCTGCTTGTCAAGCTCTCTTCCTGCTGGTTCTGATTTTCTTCAGCTGCCTCTGCTGCCTGCTGTTGACGACGTTTCTCTAACTTCTTCGCAAGCCTGTTGAGTGATTTCGTTCTTTGATTGGATAGTACCATTGTTAATTTAAGACGGAGTGTAAGAAATGTTCGTTCATGGTGGTTATAGTGATTGTGAATATAAACTTGTTGTTGACATGGCGAATATTTTTTTATGAGTCCATTGACAGATGGGAACACTGAAAGGACTGGGGGAAGCCAAAAATGGTAATGGGTGGAGGGAATATAGGGGAGCATTGGTAGAATGGGAATCCTGTGGCCTAGTTGGCTTGCACCAGAGTGATGGGAATACTTGACACCTGAGGCGGAGCCATGACAAGTACGTCCAAAGATGGCGGAAAATGATGAGCGATCGGAAAGGGGAGGGCGGCGGCAATGAGACGAAACCCCAGCAAAGAAGGTGGTTGGTGGCTTGTTCTTTGGGAACGGGTATAGCCACCATTGGAATGGTAGCCTGAGGTTACAGAAGGCAAAGGTTGTCATAAGTATGTAGCAGTAGGTAAGTACCATAGGTCCCTAAGTCAGTACTCGTACCATATTACCAGCATATTACCATACTGTGCGTACCACCTTAAATGGAAGTATTGACCATTTGTATCTAAACATACCCAAACTAACACTACTTGTGTTTTTCAAAAATAATCTTTATTGATGATTTTTCAACATGTCCAAAATCCCAAAAGTTGTAGCTAATTTCAAGGAGACAATTTTTCTGTTGTGAAAAGCTCCATCAAAAATAGCATGCTCCCACTTCTAAATATTACTAACCACTTGTTTACTCAATAACGGTGGAAAGGTCCATTGTTTGATGCCAAGGTTGGTGAGTTGAGGGAAGCCATCAAACATCACCAGCAGATTCAACAATAGGAGGTTATATTGAATATCGTAAATTTTTTGAGTGACAAAAACTAGCAATTTGTCAATGTTTTGTAAAACAGAGAAAGAAAATATATTTAACACTAACCCTAACCAGTTACTGACTGGAACCTATTGAATTCAATAGAATTTATTGAATTCAATAGGTTTCTAACACATGAATTTTTTTTTCTAAGTACTGGGCCAATTTATCTAAAAATTTGATCGTCCTCAAGAGGAGAATAAGCTCTCTGAGGAACCAAGTTGCCCCATTAACAGGTTTGCTGGTTTATCATGGGCAGTTTTTAAGCAAAAGAGCATCACTTTAATTATTTTTCTCATTTTTTGATGCCTAAAAATCAAAGATTTTGAAAAAATGAAAGGTCAATTGCTAATTTTTTTTCAGAACACCAAAGTGTCCAGATGAGCCTATTGAATTTAATATCTCATTAGGGCTGATTAGGACTAATAGACTTTCATTGAAGATTTGACCTTGATACAGTACTGCTAAATATGGTCATTTATGGCTTACTGAATTCTCCATCAAATTCTGCATCTCATGCAAGTTTCAAAATTGCAATAGAAGTAAGTTTTCAATGAAATGACCTGAGTTTACAAATCTATTGAATTCAATAAAAACGGCCCTCAGGGTACCGTGCGTAACATAGACCTCGCCTCTCTCTCGCTCTATCTTCTCGCTCATAGGAAGTAGTACTACTACATAGAGAGAGTAGTAACTTTACTACTACTATGTACTCCTACTTAGGAGTATTATTTTCTTATTGTATTACTCCTAATTGTTAGTAGAACACCATCCCATACCTCACCTAAGTACAATAAGTACAACAGGTAGGTACAATACCACCTAGGGTACTACCATACTAGTTTTGGGTGCTCCATCCACTTTCTATTCTCTCTTCTCCATCTTCTCCCTCTCTTTGCTTGCCGAACAAATTTTGACTTGGGTCTGACCCTGTCTGACCCTTACTACAATACCATACTACAATACTGACTTAACACATATAGAGTAGGTAATATTACTTGACCATAAAACACTTGAACGTTCTGCTCGAATCCAAGAGGCCATCAACACCGCAACCATGAATCTCAGTTTCATCACACACCTCGCCGCTGCCACATACGGTGTCACCGAAGACTTCAAATGCCAAGCTGAACTCGACGCCCTCATGACATGCGCGGGTGAAAGTTGCGTGTCTTGTGTTATCAATGCTTTCATGGGTGCCGGGCTCACAGAAACTGCGACGTGTGCCGACGTGCTGGGGTCCTCGCTCTGTGCTGACCTTGCAGTGTGTGATGATGGCCCTTGCGATGACGATGTCATTTCGTGTGATGCCCAAGAAGAAGCATACGACGACTGTGTGGAATACAATTACGCAGCTGAGTACGAGGAGTGGGACGACTGCGAGTGCCCCGACCAAGTGTACTCGCCTTTCCGCATCGCGTGAAAATGGGTGTGGCTCGCATAGTTCGGGGATGGCACTTCCACGGGGGCGAGGTGACCAAGGTTGAGGCATAATAGCAATTGCGATGGTGTGTTTACGATCAAGATGGTGAATAGCTGTGGCATGTAGAACCGAGGGGTACTCCCGATCCCCGATGTGGGCAGCTTTGCACGAGATGCGATGTGGGGAAGGAAATGTGGGGAAGGAGTAGCATCTTGATTGTTGTAAATCCGGACCGGTGCACGACGAAAACCTGGTTTCGTTAAAGAATGTGTAGGGTAATGGGGCTTCATTGTACAGTAGAAAAAGGATTAATCCAAACGATGATTTTTTGTTCGAGAACTCAGTATTGATTGTTTTGTCACAATAATGAGTACAGTTAGAAGAGAGTTGATGTTTCGCGAGATTTTTTTGCTTGCTATTGATTCCGTTTTCTGTCCAAAGAAATTCATTTTTAAGTACTAAGTAGTAACTGACCAGTAACTGACCGCTACTCACTACTACAAGCTACAAAATACACCACAACTTTTGGTAAGTAGAGGTACAATACCATCTGCTGCACTTTTCATGTTTGCTCTTCAGTTGTCTGCACACAATCACTTTGGTTTTGGGTGGTCAATTCGTCAATACTTTTTCAGTGTTTTTGCAAAATCCAAAATGCTCACTGTGTAGGTATTACGGTGCTATTTTTCCCTTTTCTTCTCTTTCTTACACACTTTAATCTTTCTTCTGAACTATAATAGTGAGAACAAATTTGCTGGTCTTTTATTGAAATAAATCATTTTTGACCTCTATCTACTACTTTCCAATGCACTGTTTAATTGATTTCTTTTTTGAACGTGTGTTGATCTGGCTCAAACCTCAAACACTGCAAATATTTGTGCCTGAAACAAAAATATGTTCTGAAAATGTTGTTTCTGTCTAAGCTAATCAATCAAAATTTATTTTGAAAAATGCAGTGATTTCATTCATGCAAGGAAGATTTTTCTTGCTTCCAATCTGTAACAACTTCTCTTAGGTTTATTTTTAGAGGCAGAGATACAGTACTGGTGAAACTGAGCCCACCTTCCAAAAAGGAGCACACAAGATAAAATCAGGCATGAAAACAAGTCCCCACTTAAAAATAAATGATGATAGATGATGATCCAGGTGTGTCTTCAAAATCCCTAAGGAAAACACCAAAATTTGTCAATTTGTTTTTCTTTTGGTAATCTGGGAAGAAAATTCCCAAGAAAGTGGGGAAAGAGCCCAGTTTTTGGGATTTTCAAAAACAAGTCCATAATCTCAAAACTGAACACATACCAAAGTTTGAAAATGAGTTGGTCTCACTTAAACTGATAATGATGGCACCTCCAGGCCTGAGTGGTACAAGTTAATGTCAGTAGTAAGATGAATATCTTTACAATTACTATGATATCATAATGCTACATACTGAGCAGGAAATATTTCATGAAAATGTTCATATTTATGATAATTGATAGTAGTATGTGTTTTATATAACTCAACTTTAACAACAAATAATGAAACTATTGCTAAAAATAGTTAGCTCTCAAAACCATTTTTTGGGTGACTTTGAAAGTCACAACCAAATATACCTTTTGGTTTCATGGTGATTGTTAGAAGTTGATACTATTATCAGGTACAGGTAGATAGGTTGTTTCTAAAGTGATAAAAAAATAGTTGTCTTTGTACAAAGATTGTTTAGGAGATTCCACCTCAAACATCTAAAGACATTGATAGCAGTGATATTCTTGTATGAATGAAGGATGATATAATGTACTTATTTCCAGAACATATCGATAACTTGTAGTCAAAACATGACAATATGCAACAGTGCTCAATCTAAATTATTTTCTGTGTTTCTATAATATGGCAAATTATTGCAGTTTTGCTGAACTCTCCTGCTAGTAGAAAAGGGACTTTTGTTTCTTTTTTGTTTGTTCACAGATTATTTTTTAGTTATTGGGTCTTTTGATGGTTCTTTTATTGGTTCTTTTATTGGTTCTTTTATTGGTTCTTTTATTGGTTCTTTGGTTGGTTGTTCAAGTAGGATCATTCATAGGTCTTTACCTTCCTAAGTTCTTCTCTAGTTTCTTTTATATGGTCTTTTCTAGGACTTCTTTTGTGAGTCTTTTTTGTAAGTCATTTGTAGGTTCATTTGCAAGTAGGATCTTTTTGTAAGCTTTTGTAAGTAGGTTCTTTGGTAGCGTTTTGTATGTTCTTTGGTATTTTTGCAAGGTTTTTAGTATGATTTTATAGGTATTCTTGTAGGTTCTTTTGTGTTTTCAATTTTTTAGATGTATTCTTTAAGATTTTTCTATTTAAAACTTTAAGCAATATTTTATAGCCTATGTAAGCTTGTATAGTGGCTTTTAGAAGTCTAGATGTAAAATTTTTCAGGTTAATTTGTACTTTTCAAAGTACTTTTGCAGGATTTTTGCTATTTTGCACTATTTTGTATATTAATTGGATTGTTTGAAACTAATAGCTTGAGAATCATATGAATGTCTCCAGAGCCTTTTAGTACCATCAGCACTGATAGTGCTTAAAGTTTAGAAGTTTTCAAACAATGATTCTGTAATTGCCCTGATGGACAAGAGGATTTGGTTGGATTTCAACTCAAAGTTAACATTAACATTGACAAATCATCAACCAACCAACAGTTTTGATGAATTTGAGACAGTTTGTGAGTCTCAAGGTTCCTATATCTGTTCATTTCAAATCCTGATAAAACTGTCATGTGATATACTTTTCTCCTAAATTGATTGAGGTTGATGTTTCAATGAGATTATCTCTCTGCAATTTCAGTATCTTTTCAAAGTGGATGGTCCCACTGGTATTAAAAAGCTTTGAATGACTCTTATTTCCTTTAATTGAGATGATTACACATATAGCATGTATATCAGTGAAGATTTCTAGTGCTCTATCAACCTCTACAAAGCAGGTAATTCTGATATTGATTCAATAACAGTACTAGGGTGTTCCCTTTAAACATTGGGGTTATGGTAAACCATCTACTCTTTGTTTGCTCTGAAATATGATTGTCATTCTCACCATTTCAGACAGCTTTTTTGATTCATTTCCTTATCTTCTGTTTTCCCTCACAACTACACTAGCTCTAATTCTAGTTCCAGTTACACTACATCTTATGCAGAGAAGATTTCCACCAAATGACAATGTCCAAACAAACCAATTAATTAAACATATGTACTGCACACATTGCCATCATTGTTTGTTCCTTTCATCTCAGTGACTAAATACCTGTTTTATGTGATTTACAGAGTACACATCAAATGGTAATACTATTTTTGTCATATATCTTTTTTCATCAATGTTTTTTTTATATTTTGTAGCATATTTGTTGTATTTTATTCAATATTTTTGAGCTCATTCTTTTTTGTTCCTTTGTACATTTTTGAATGTTGCATTTTAGGCCCTTTTGTGGGTTGTCCTGTAGTTTCTTCTGTAGTAACAGGGGTTAACAGTATTCTTAGTTTATGTTCCCCCTTGTTAAAGATTCTGCTGTGTTTTTTGATTCTTTTAAATGTAGGTTTTTGGTTTTTTATTTAAATTTTCTTTTATAGATTTTTGTATTGCTTTTGGTTGGTTGATTTGTAGGTCCTTTGTAGGTACTTTGTACACTGTATGTTCTTTCATAGTTTTTATTGTAGATTCCATTTTCGTTTTTATCGTTAGTCTTTTTGTAATTTCTATTGTATGTTCTTTTGTATTTCCTTTTGTATGTTAATTTTTGTAGGTTTTTTGTAGAATTTCTTACAATTTGTCTTGCAGATTTCCTTGTTGGTTATTGGTAGCAGTGTAATCTAAAAATAAACTTTGATGATATATTTTTTGTTCCATTGGATCATTTTCAATATTTGATACCAATTTTTTTGCAGCACACACGTGAAAACAACAGATTTATTTTTTATTTAAAGACTATTTCTTTGTGTAAAATTGCTACATCCTGTTCATATTTTCTTTTGAACTCTAAGCAACACAAGCTGTTTATGAAATGGAACATTTGTTGTTGGAGGTTATTGGGATGATGTTTTGTTCAGGTTGCTTTATTTTGAATTTTCTTATGCTTTGATACTTTAAAAACCTTGATGTGGACAACACTTTGGGCAACAATTTCATTCTATGTAATAATAATTTCATTGTGTAAATAAACAAACACTGGTCAGTAAAAATACAATTCATTAAAAAAACTTCAAACTTTGATATCTTTTGCACTATGTCAGAGTAAGTAAATGATATTATCGTTCCTGGCTGTCATACATAATATTTTGATGTAATAAGTTTTATTGTATTCATTCATATCATCATTTCATATTTCATTAAGGCATCAATGAAACATAAAGGTCCATTACTAATATCATAGGCCTCAGTATAATGCTGACACAGAGATTCTTATGAAAATGGTTATGAGTTACAAATTTTGAACTTTGTCATTAAAATATAATCATTAATTGTTATGTATGGCATGTTTAAAGCATTTTTTGGATCATTTGGAACATGTTTTCATTGGGGTACTATGATTCAAGCTAATTTTTATATGGATATTCTTGGACAAATGTTGATGAATTTAATCTCTTGCAATATTTCAGAGGCATTGAATGATATTACCATTCTAGATTTTTATATAATTTATGATTGCAATTCAAGAGTTCTGGTACAGTACTACAGGATAGGTACACATTCACTCATCTCCCATAATATCAATTATTTTGTTTCCCATCAAAACTGGACCACCTTGATATTTTTCAAATAATGTAGTCACTCCTTAAAAAAAATATCATGTTAAAAGTAAAATTGACATCTACAAAGTCTATTTTCTCTTAGAGGACCTAATAATAGTATGAGCAATATAGATATCATTAAGTAGTACTTTTTATTTATAATAGATACTAAGCTCATATTATTGCCTACTGCTCTCGTTTTTCATCCACATGGTGATATTGACATGAGTCAAAATACTACAGCTGAATGGTGTGTGCTGTGTAGCCATTCTTTGTTGTACAGAAAAGTGTTGAATTGTATCCAGACAGGAGAAAGAAGGAAGATGGTTTATCTTTCATTTTTTGAAAGAACCTTGAATTTATTTGAAATTATGTTTGTCCATATTTGAAATTATGTATGTCAATTATTGACATTAAAAAAAACAGTCAGAAAGCTTTCTTGATGTAGGGATAATAAAAGAGTAGACAGGTACCAATAGCAAGTCAAACTTGAAAATATTTTTATTTTTAAGCCTTCTTGATATTTTGTTTTCTAATATCACAGTACTATTGATATGAATACTATCCTCACACTACCTATGCTACATTACTATTTTTTGACCTACTATTGAGGACTCCACATTAACACTGCTATTTTGTTGGTTACTATTAAGGCCATCTGGATGACCATTACTAATTTTATTGTCCCTATAGTCAGCTACTAAGAAGTAAGTTACTTGCACATGATTGTTTTGGAAAAAATGCTAAAAATACAAAAAATAGATATTTTTGGCAATGGTTCCCAAAAAATGTTCTTAAAATTAAGAAATTCTGCTAGTATTCTACAGTTTGAACCAAATAAATGCAATAAAATGACGAAAACCTTGAAAAACATTGAAAATTACATTTATGCTTGTCTTTGCCTGTTGCCTGTTGTAATCCACCCAAGTTTTCTCATTGTATGTTCTTCAAAAACTTTTGCATGCAATAAACATATAGATGCTTTTATTGGAAATGTTCAGATTTTTGGTGTTTCATGCAGAATACAATATAAATTTCAAAGTATGAACTAACAGATAAGATTTATCACTGAAACCCATAAATCCTATACAAAAGCTACTTTTAATCATGACAATGGAGACCAACACCTCAATTTTCAATTCAATGAGAACAATAATGCCACTGACAACAGGATCCACATCACAACAAACACTAACTAAAAATAATCAACCATCAACATTGCACACCTTGATGACAATAGCCCCAGTCATTGTCCCCTGCAATACAAAGCTTACCTGCAGATATCCTGTGTCCTCATGTCCTCTGAGGGGTGGTTGAGGGCAGGACATAAGGACATGTCCTATCATGTCATTTGGACACATCCTTAAAACAGCTCAATCATCAAATGACAATGTCCTTGTCCACAGGACATGCTAGGACTTGTCCAGGACATATCAAGAAACTCATAATGTGTCAATTAATAAGAACTCAACATAAAATTTAGGATTTTATTGAGTATCAATTAAAGATAAGGCATCTCATCAAAAAAACTTAGAATATTACCTTACTACAATGGAATAACCAATCTTGTAACTTTTCTGCATTACATAGCTTTTCATTTGGGTCTACATATATATTGAAAATGATTACACTATAAATGTAACTACTTTCAAAAGTTGATGAATGCTGTGATTTTTCAAAATAACATTGTACTTAAATATGGTTTAATTGAATGAGCCAACAAGACTCACCCATTGTTCCTCAGTATCAAAATTATTGTATGTTGTGATCTTGTGCAAAAATCATGATGCAATTAGTATTTTTAGGGGTTTTGTTGCTTTTAATTGTGGACAATTAATATGCTTATGACAGGGAGACAGTGCAACACGATCATTTTCTCCGAAAAAAATTAGGGTTCTCTCTTCA
>JALLOT010004317.1:0-10383 GCA_036939595.1 Thalassiosira livingstoniorum | reverse complement strand
TTTTTTTTTTTTTTACTATGTTTTAATTTTAATGTTGTATGTAAGACAGCCAAATGCCACTAAAATGCCAACAAGCTGTTGTGATTTACCCAGTGAGTCAAGGATTCAAATTATAGGGACTTTGACTTACTTTTATTTTGCATC
The DNA here is from genome assembly GCA_036939595.1 of Thalassiosira livingstoniorum. Lineage (NCBI taxonomy): Eukaryota > Bacillariophyta > Thalassiosirophyceae > Thalassiosirales > Thalassiosiraceae > Thalassiosira > Thalassiosira livingstoniorum. The sequence continues at coordinate 10,239 of JALLOT010004317.1, read as the reverse complement.
TTGTCATTGTTTTGATCCTAATTGATACTTATCTATCCATTTCTGCTCATTGTCTACTGAATATGTACAGGTGGGAACAGCAAAAGCTGAGGTCAAAAACCAGAGATCCCCCTGAAGAGCATGGTGGGAAATGATATTCATTAACATCATAAGGAATGATGAAGGATAAGGGGTTCTCCAAAAGTATGAAGTGGAAGGAATGGGAGTGGCGGCCAAGGTGGATGAGGTGGTCCAAATGGTTGAGGTGAATAAGGGGGGATGTAGAGGCAGAGGCAGAGGTAGAGGCAGAGGCAGAGGCAGAGGCAGAGGGGCCCACTGCCAGATAATTTGAAAAAAGGCAGTGCTAGTAAAAAGGAAAAACTGTCAAAAAATAAGATCTACCAGATTAGTCAAGGGCAAGAATGGTACAGAAGTGGATAAATTGCCATAGGTGACAGAATTCAAAGGAGGACAAACACCAAGTGAGAAATTGTGCCAGATTGATAGCAAGGAATGAAATCAAAAATGTCAGGTTATTCAGTTAATGAAGTGTAAGATGCATTTTTCTCCAATATATATTGAGCTCTACTATTTCATGCATCTCACATCTGTCACTTAATTCTACTCCATCATTGTATATTTCAACATTGAATCAAATGAATAGGAATATTTTCTATTTTTTATTTTCTTTACTTCCAAGTCAAAAGTGAAGTTGTGGTTTCTAGGAAAGAATATTCTTTAAGCAATGAAAACAAAAGAATATCATGTAGCAGTGAATACTGCATTTTAGAAAAGGACACAATGCAAACTGAAACTGCTAACTTTGATTTCCCTCCTTTACACTGGTATTTTTCTCAGATTAGTGTCCACAGTAGCTTAATTTCCATGGGATATAATTTACTAATGTTAGCTTTCAAAATGATCTTTTTCACATTAATTGTTTATATTTCTGTACCAGAACCTTTAAAGGGAGTAATTTAAAACTAAAATTACACAAACAAAGAATTGATTTCTTTAGTGGTTTGTACTTTCTGAAATCCATCCTCAGGGATGTGAATAAGACCTATTAAAGTAACAAATGAAATGGGTTGACAAAAGAAGCAATCAAATACAGTTTTCTTTTTTTACTTCTAATTTATGTACCAATACTTATGTATGTAAAAGTACATGCAGAGTATCCTGATGAAAAAAATAACATTTTTCACAACAAAATGTTTCATATAACCAACAAAACTATCAATTCAAAGGCAATCGCCTAAGTAAGAATATTTTCTTACACCCTAAATAGAATTTATCCAGCCTCAAAAATGAGTTTTGAGCAAAACAATAAAATCATTATTTTTATTCTGGACCCCCTGTTTCTAGAAGTACTTTTTTGACAGGGATTTTTGTATTCTCAAGAAGAGTTTCCAAAAAATATTCAATATCAATTACTCTGAAGAGAAAATTATGCAAAACATTTATAAACTTAAACTTTTTGAATGTGTGGCAAAGAGTGATGTCTACACAGCATGTTGCCATCAAACCACACTAGTGATTAGTAACATGGTTAATGTGTCATAAAGTTTGATAACTGAGCTCATTCTAAGACTGTGCTTGAAGGTCTTGCGTTTGTCTTCAGTAGCAATGTGCACATTTTTTATTGCTAATAATTCTGAGCAAACTGTAAGGTTTTGAATATTCTACTTTTTCAAGGTATTATTGGTACTGCTGTTTTTGATTAACATCCTAATTTCAAGGACATTACTTTTTTATTTTTCCTTCTAAAAAAAGAATCTATGTTAATTATGATACCTACTCATGCACAAAACAAATTTTCTTTCTGATTATTTCTTCCCGTAAAAAGGACCTGGTCCACTGATCAATCCACTGGCTCCAACCTCATTCAAACAAAATTTACCTTAATGGGGTTTAAGCACCACAAAGACACATTCCAACCATACTACAGTACTGCTTTTTCCAACTCCTGTCAATTACCAACAATAGCAGACATTGGTTGCTACTTTTTCTGTTCTGATGTTTGGTTTTTATTCCTTATAATTTTAGCTGCTATTATCATGGTGATTGTTGTGTTTTGTGTTTATTGTGGCTGCTTTTATTGGATGATACAATCATATGATCATGTCTCTGCAGTTCTCCTGTTATCTTGCTGGTACATGTGCTGATGCCAACAATGGCATCAAAGTCACCAATTAAATTCAAAGTCCATTGATTGATCACTATTAAACAAGCATTTTTTGCACCAAACAGTCTCTACCTTTAATGTAGAAGTCATTGTAAATTTTCAAGTTGTTGCTGCTGTTTCTTGTGTCTTGATAGACATCAAGGCAAAGGATCTCACAATTAAAATCTTGCCACTTTTGATTGCATCAATGGACCATCATTTGGAAGAGAAGTGGGTAAATAGCAAAGTTGAAGGTGGCTTGAAAACCACCATTTTTTATTCTAGATTATGGGTATTGTTGACAGGGACACTGTATGTAACCAAACTGTTGACTGGAGAGGGTTTTCCAGTCACACCTTTCCGGTTAGGAACGAGTGCTTTGCACGAGTTCCAAACCAGAAATATGTGTCTAAAAACCAGTCACAGTTGCATGCGGTTGCATTTGTGTCTGCTCAAGTGAGAAAAAAAGTAAAAAGTAAAGGCACCCAAAAGGTTTTTACTGTTTTTTTTCTCACGCATGGAAACTGCTCTGGTTTTGTTTTTGTGGACTTTCCTTGGGAAGCTATGCCCTTTGCTGTAAATTACAAAACTTTTCTGCCTCCTCTTAGACTTTAAAAAGTTGTATGGTTTAATTCTACACTGTTGATGCTTCTGTTTCAGTTGTCAATCTGAATTCCCATGTTTAATGGTGCTCAACATACCATGTTTTTCAGCATGGCCAAGTTAGTTTTGTATGCCAATGCCATCCCAGCAAGTCACACTAACTAAATCCAACACCACCACCTTTTGAAGTGATATACTAAGAAAGGATAATTTTTTGTCAGTGTTTAAAATCATTGATCAGATTTTCCAGTGTCAATTTTGTAATCCACAGATGAAAATATTATACCAGCACCATAAACACCATTGTGTGGAATGAGAGTTCTTTTGGCATTGATGTCATCTCCATGCCTCAGACCTCAACCACTCAGTTATCATATTTGATGGCAAAAGGGCTGCTGTTTTCAGGGAGTGAGAGGTGTCTGTTAAAGCCACTCCATTGGATAAGTGGATGACTCATTGAAATCCACTGGCTTTTTTGCCTTTGTCATGCTGTGTTGAAATGGTGTTGAAACTTGATTTTTTACCATGAAACACCCTCATGAAAATTCTATGTGGGGGGTTTTAAATGGTGCTGAGTCTAAATTTGATGTTAGTTTGAACTGATGTTTTATTCACAATGGTGTTCAAAGGCATTTTGTAAAATCAAAAGAAAACCCACTATTGGATTTACACTGCATAAAGAGAAAAACATATTTTAGAGTTGATTACGATTGAGAAGTATATAAAAATATTAATTTTCTACTGGACGGCGTAATGGACGGTCCTACTCAGAACGGTCTTATTTAAGTGGACCTTCTTATCGTCATCCCCAAAGATATTGTACCATACACCTCGAAAGATCATCCATCAACCAAGGACATAACCATCAACCATGGCATCCCCAACCCCGATCCAACTCCTCCAACAAGCATGCACCACCTCCACCCTCTCCACCTCCTGCTCCCTCTCCCCCGACGGAAAGCAACTCACCATCCTCAGCACACCCTTCGATGCCACTCTCCCCCTCACCCTCGAATTGCCCGGAGGCAAAACCGTCACCTACTCCCTGGCATCGATCTACCTCCAACTCCTCCACACCAGCGTCCTCCAATATCGTAAGGCGTGCGAAGGTGCCAATGTGGAAGATCCGGTGAAGGTTTTGGATAAGGGGGGGATCATTTCCTTTTTTGAGGGTGGTGTGAGTGGTGCGGCAGGTGTGAGTGGTGTGGGTGGAGAAGTGAAGGAAGGACGGGATGGGGAGGAAGATGACATGGAAATGTCCGATGAGGAGGGTGAGGCTCCCGACGATGGTGATTGGGGAGATCGGGGAGACAGAGACCGCGATAGAGACCGTAACCGAGACCGTAGCAGAGATGGACGAGATGATCGCGGAGATCGCGAGAGAGACGATCGATCGCGGCGACACCGAAGCGGCAGTCGGGATCATTCCAGCCATCGCGATCGAAGTGATCGAGACAGAGAGTACAGTCGACGCAAAGATCGTGAGGGTGACAAAGACCGACGAAAGTCTCGAGAGTCGCGAGAGTACGATCGAGATCGCCACAGAGACGGGAGAGACGGGAGGGGATCCAGCTCCAAATCGAGGAAGGATTCGAGGGACTTCAAAGAAGAGGAGGAAGATCGAAAGAAGAAGGGGGGGAAATCGGTGCCCATTACGAATGAACAGTTGGTGGCGAATTTGAGTACGATTGTGGACAAACGCGACAAGCCAATTGCAGGTGGTGCAGCGGGTGTGGCGGCGTCACCCGCCAAAGGAGCGGAGGGTGCCGTTGGAACACAAGAAGAAACTTCCATGACTCCCAAATCACCCATGGCATCTGACACACCCGCAGCGGCAACTCCAATGACGGAGGAAAACAAAGATTCCCGATCAGTTACACCCGCCACCACTCCCATGCCGGAGGATGACAGAGATCAACCCACCTCCACCGCCACTACCATCACTACTGCTACAACCACCACCACTTCCGCAGAAGCAGAGATTACCATCGACCAACAAAAAGAAGCTCAAGCAGCCAAAGAAGCTCAAGAAGCCAAAGAAGCCAAAGAAAGAGAACTCCTCCTCCTCTGGCTCTCCCCCGCCGGATTCGAAGTCAACTCCCCCCAAGTGGCCGCGGCCATCGAAGCCGATCGAAAAGTAACGCGGAACATCACTCAGTTGGAAATTCCAGTGGGGGATTCCAGCAGTATTTTGAGGGCGGGTGCGGGAGGGGAGGTCATGGAGAAGGGTTCTTCGTATGGCGGTCCGGGCGGGTTTGGAGCGGGGGCGGGAGGGTCAGGCATGTCGGGTGGAGGAAGCGGAGTGGGAGGTGGAGGGGCAGGAGGAAGTAGTGCCAGCGGAGGAGTCAAAAAGAGGGATTTCGCACGAGTCCTGGAAATTTATCAAGAAGTGATGCAAGCCGAAGAAAAGGCCAAACGATCGGCGAGCAGCGGGGGGAACAAACGACCGGCACCTCCCCCCTCCTCCTCTCGCAATGCCAAACAATCCCGTCCCTCGTCCTCCGGACAGGGTGCCACCGGAGGACCATCGGGCACGTCCTCCTCCATCGCCAAAATTGAAGGAAACCCCATCATCGTCGTACCCAACGCCATGACCTCCTGCATTACCATGATCAACGCCGCCTACTTCTTCGGAAAAGATGCCATCTTCGTCCCGAGGGATTTGGCGCTCAAACGTCCCGATTGCGGGAAGCGCGGAGGGAAAATTACCATCACGCGGAAGCTTCCCCCTCGTCTCGCCGGTGGTGCCAGCAATACTGCCGGGGGAACCATCACCTACGAAATCATCGACAATCCCACCACCAAACTCAAAGGCAACGATTGGGAACGAGTCGTCGCTGTAGTTGCCCAAGGTGCCTCCTGGCAATTCAAGGGGTGGAGGCATTCGGATCCCGTGGATTTGTTTTCGAGGACGTTTGGGTTTTATGTGGGGTTGGAGGGGGCTTCGGTGCCGGGGGAGTTGCAGGGGTGGAATGTGACCAAGGGGAGGGTGAGTCGGGATAGGAGGGGGTTGGATAATGTTTGCTTGGCGAGTTTTTGGAATGGGTGAGTGACTATTGAATAGAAGGATGGATGAATTTATTGATGGTTATGATTGATGCTGTTGTGAGAGTGTACTGCTTTTTCTGATTTTCTCACACGAATTTCCTTTGATGGTTTTGTCTCTTATTTCAAATGATAAAGACTGGAGGAATTCATGGCTGTGCACAAACAAGGATTCTTTACTGGAGCATCCTGAGTGCATGAGTATTAGTACATTTTTTAACAATCATAATTTATAATTTGAGATTGATGACTTTTCATTAGACTCTCAATTGTTTGCGTGAATCGCTGTCAGATGTGAATATTTTAATCTTTCAGTAGACTTAATCAATTTTGTCAAATTTTCAGGTTGAATGCTCCACTTGATGTTATGTTAAAACATGTGGTATCTCAAAAACATGAAACGTCTTCAGGGCTTCGATGTGTGCAGTTTAATGCAACATGGTAGGAGCAGAGGACAACAATTAAGCTGGGCAGAGGATTGCTTATTGAATTCAATTACTTGTGATTAATGATACAACATTTTAATTTGGAACTTGAATCAATTCGATTTCAGCAATGCTTGTCTAAAGAATGTAGACAGTTGCATTTTTGATAAAATGGTCAATTAACAATTGCTGACTATTTTTCAATTCTCAGCTCACCCTAGAATACTATTCAACAAAGATGAAGTCATTAATCAAAGTAAGCTAAAATAAGTGAGGTAAAACCTCAGCACATTTCAATGCCCATGTATTTTGTGTTTTTTGTTTACCTACACTTGAATTGAATGTCAATTATTTTATTTTTATGCTATTTAAGACACGCCTTTTATTCTAATAGTACAACATTATTCTGTACTTTGAATGTTCCCCAAAAGCTAAGCATGGTTTGAGCTTTAAAAACCATTGCATCAATGTCCTAACAAGTAAATGACCAATCATAGGGAATCATCACTCTATACTCTACTACCTAGACGCTTTTTCCAGCTGTTCGTTTTTGTTTTCTGGAAATAAATCCATACCCAACAATCACAAGTACAACAGCTGATAGAGCTACAACCAATGTCAAAAATGGCATTTGCTGATTTGGTGGACTTTGCTGAGTGTTCGCCAATTTCTCCTTCTCTTGTATCTTCCTCGAAGCAGTTTCTGGAACCTTTGCCGTTTCTTTCTTCTTTTTCGTCGCGCCATCTGTTAACGAATGAATATCTTTTACCCTCTTTACCGTACAAGTCTCAAACCTATCCAAAAGCGGAAATCCCTCCTCAATATATTGTGGCCCGTTATATATCGGACCCTGTTCCGGCCCCTTTCCCCACGGAGGCATATCTCCATACCCCGAATAAAACTTTTCCACCGTCTCTTTCATTCCCTTCACCACCTCTCCAAACGGAGTTTCCCACGCCGCTGTCCCCAAACTCTGCGCGTGATCGTAGGCAATAAAGAGATGAGACGTTCGGCTGTCCTTCCCACTCCCTGCAAAACTGACATAACCCTCTTTGAAAGGCATGAGATCTTGTCGATGGGGATCATCTTCGATTCTGGACCCAGCAAATTGTTTGAGGGATGGGTCGCTGGGATACCCGATTCCAAATTGAACCAAGAAATGGGGGACGACTCGAAAGAAGTGACTGCGGTCGTAGTATCCCCGTTCGAAGAGAGAGGTGGCACGATCGTACCCTTTGGGAGACCACGATCGGTGCAGGTGCATGGTGAACGGACCGGCGGTAGTGATGCATTCGACTATGGCGTGTTCTTCTTGATTGTCTTCGTTGTTTTTGGGTTTGGTTCTGAATTTTGCACGGAGATTCGCCGTCTCGGCCGAAACTATTTCTACGTCATTGTCTCCATTGCCTTCTTCGCCAGCCCCAGTGTTTTCGTCACTGCCGTCGCCCAGTGCCAAGTTGAATTTGACGACATCGTCAAGCAAATCGTCCGTGGCATTTTCTTCGTCGTCAGTTTCTTCATCTGTTCCTTCGCCGGCTGCCATCAAGTCATCAACGGGGTTGTTCTCTTCATCTGAGGGCATGGTGTCTGTAATATGTGCAAAAGTGTACTCGTTGGTTACTGGTTACCCCTTACACCGATGCATTGAACGAAAGAGCAAGAAAGGCAAAAGCCACGAAAAAGCAAAAGCAACGTTGAATGTTGAATCTCATCATCTCGTTGAGAGTGATGCCAAAATATCCATTCGATGCGGCAGCTGCAAACAGGGAATGGTACCCATGATGGTACCCAAAAAAATGTACCCATGGGTACAGGGTATTTCATGCAATCAGTTACAACATGGGTATACCCGTTACCTATACCTTACTGCACATAATACTGGGTAATACCCATTACATTGTTACCCAGCTTATCAGATGTTGGGTATTTTACAAATTGGGTATTTTTACAGAAACACTTCCTATGTAAGTAGTTCAAACCTCACCAAACTGTGCTTAACAATGTTTTGTATCATTATTTTGAGGAATGGACACAGACAGAGAAAAAATTGCACCAAAGCTAAGAAAAATTTCAGTTGATCCAGCAGTAATAAGCTTCTGGATTATGAGTATATATTAGTGTTTTATGTATCAAATAAACTCACAAGAAAGAATTCAACAGAATATGTTGGTTGTTTTGAGTTTCATGGTACAGCATATAAAATGAAATCTAGTTTCTGTCCTCCTGCTCTTCCTTATCCTCCTCTACTTTGTCCCCATCCATCTCAGCAAGAAAACTGCTTGATGATGAGTCAGGGCTAAGCTTGAATCATTTGGTCTCATCAAACATAATAATGACTTCCTACACATTTTTTTATCTTTCTCTCTACCTGGAATTTGCCTTCTGTAATCAAACACAGCTTTATTAACCACCAATAAGATAGCCCTTTCAAACCTGTAGAATGATTGGTTGGGTTTGTTGAATTGCAATGGCAGCATTGTTTGAATGATGAATGGAGGTGGGATTGGATTCAAAGTGATAATTACAGGGTGATGAGTAAAAATTCCAAAAATATGGTGAAAGGAGATGGAATTCATCCGGCATCATGGGCGCACTTGTGCGCATGTGTACCCAAATTGTAACCGGTACCCGTACCCAGTACCCAGTATATTATGCAAAAAAGTTGGTTGTAATCACATTGTAGTTACCCGGGATGTCGTAGATCTGGGTAGTACCTGGGTAATAGTTACCCGACAAAAATTTGGTCGGGTACCAATCCCTGGCTGCAAACTTCAAAATGTACTAAGTAGGTATGTACTAAAAGTAGGTACTACTTAGTACCTAGTACTAGTCCTACAATGCTTGAAAAAAAAAGGGTTACAAACAGGATATCTATCAAATTTTTAAGTACAGAATGGTACTACTGCTTATTTTGTATGATGTGCAGTAAGTGACATGTCCAAAAATTTCATGTGGCATCAATATTTCATTGATAGTTGCATTTTTTGCCAGTTGCCACAATGACAATGAGCAACTGGTAACTGAAAACTGGCAACTACTCCATTTAGACTTTAGAAAGACTCACCTTTCAATTCCATTCATGATGCAGTGCTAATACATGCCTCAACGATGGGAGACCAACTCATACAAGAAATAAAAAAGGATTGATTTGAAAAAATATATTTAATTTTGTTTTTGTTGATATTATGATTGCTGTAACTAACCAACAACATAGCTCATGAAGAATTTTACATTGAGACAAAATTAACTTTGATTAAGCAGAACTCATTCCATTTTCAAGCGGTTGAGCAGCCATTCAAAATGGACCTGCTCCTGTTGACATTGTCTTTGCAGTCAATGAAACATCAAGTTTTTGATTTGAAGTTTTTTACTACAATGGCTCTCTAGGTAGAACTAGCTATAACTTTTAGCAGTCATGCTTCCTCTACTGTGGTTACAATCACATTGATGGATGGTTTAGAGTATGTAGTTGCATAAACATATTATTTATGTGGTACTATGAAATAGTCAACCCCTAGCATAGCAACCTGGATGCCTCCATCCCTACTGCTAAAATATTCTGTCTGAACTGGGGTCCCCAAGTGATAAAGTACCACCATCAAGACAACTACAACAAGAGCCTGAAGGCCCTCTTGTTGGTTGTGAGTGTCTGGATTTACTTGCAGTTTTTTGGGTGACAATGATTGGCTGACCCAAGCCAACTGACTTCCATCATAGGCATAAAAGTCCCCATGCAAAGCTACACCCATTGCTGATTGGAATTTTGGGCAGAAGCTGTGTGAAGATGAACCAAACAATGATAGTTTTAATTAGAAGTGCCTTGTGGTTGGAGGGTGGCTGATGGAGGTCATCTTGCCCCCCCCCCAGGGTTCTATTAGAGTGACAAGGGGAGCAGCAGGAGACATGGCCATCATGGGAGGTACTTTGGTGCAGTTTGTCTGGTGCCTGTCATGCTTAAGGTAGGGGGTAGCTGTGGGTCAAATTTTGGAAAAAAAAATCTAAAAAAAAATATCGCAAAGTCCT
>JALLOT010004316.1:0-10391 GCA_036939595.1 Thalassiosira livingstoniorum | reverse complement strand
GCATCATTGAGACAGTGGCATTGTTCCAATCGGTCTAGTCGGGCAAACCAGTCCAGACAAGATTGGCAAGTGGGTGAACAAGTCTGAACAATGAGATTGGAGCCCAACCAACAAAAAACGAATCACTGACCACATTAACAACAGACAGTGGATAAGACATTGGAGGGGGTGGTGGTGGCTTGTTTGGGGGGGCGTCATTTCTGCAATCGGAGATAGCAAACAGTTGGATCCAGTCATCTGGATGGCAACATTGGCGCAACAGTCTGACAGCGTTGGCAAGACTGTCAAAGATGACGAAGAATAATGTAATTGTGGTAGCAGAATCTGTGGTGGGGAGTGACTGGGATTGGAGGAAGCGGCAATGGGAGCAGCGATGGACGGAGCTGCCTCAAAAGCGGAAGCAATGTATGTATTGAAAAATGGGGGGAGAAATGACTCAGCAAAGGTGCTTTAACAAAAAATATTCAGTAGACATTACATGTTACTTATGCGGCGCTGTTTCTGTTGTCGGCAATGGGGGGTGTCTTGATCGTGACAGGAAAATGGAAGGGAGCAAATGCACTTTGGCCATTGTCAGGACTTTGCCATCATAATAATAATGGTTGAAGAATATTTTAGAGTGTTGTACATAATAATGTGAGGTATGAGGTGTTGTAGGGTAGGGTATTGTAGGATAATCGATTTGGCAATGGAAATTAGGTCCAAATTATGAGTGATATAACTAATTAGAATTTTTAAAAAATTGACATTCTTTTAAAAACTTCCTATATAAAATCCAGTATGATTGGGGCCAGTATGAATCAACAATCTCCTCTGGATATGGAGCTGCTGCGTTTCAATTAGGTATGGTACTTGCCTAAGTACATTAGGTAGGTAAGTACATACAGATACTGGTGGCACAGGGTGGCACACACATTTTTATGTTGCCCGCCGACCAAGAGATGGTCTGATCGTCCGGGACTGAACCATCCGGGACAATCTGCGGTGCAACTTTTCCAAAACTATAAGGAACACTTTTTCAGGTAAAGACATTTTTTTGCCAATAAAATTATTTTGGATATGTCTATCATACCCAAAAATAATTGCCTCTATCAAAAGAACCTCCCTCATAAGAAGTATTGTAGTATCCCTATTGTACTAAAATAATATGGTACAACGTAATTATTACTTATAGTAATATTATTATTTTTTGTCTGCCATAGCCATGGCAGTCATGGTCCCTCGTTCCACCCCCCATTCCGCCTCTATCCGCCTCACCGCCTCCACCACACCGAACACCGCCGTCACCAGCCACCCATCACCGTTGCCATCCACACCACCAGGAGAAGCCCACAGTGTCATTTAACGGCACCGGGGGAACTGTCATCGTCAGCACGGGACGGGCCAATAATAACCCCCCCTCGCCATGATGAAACCAACGACATCCACGGCCTACGGCATAATCCGCCTCTCCCACTGACCCCACCACTGTCATCGCCACCATTACCTGCTTCCGTCAACGCCGCTATTGGAAACTGACAGATTTGGCACCGTCACCAGTCAGAACAACAACCCTCCCCTCACAACGATGTCACCAATGACATCCATGGCGTGATCTGCTGTCACCACTGACCTCAATGCCATCACCCGATCATGCTGCCAGCATCATCATTGCCTTGGCATCATTGTCGCCTTCCCCACAGACCTCAACGCCATCACTGACCGTGCTGTTGGCATCACTGGCGACTTCCCCACCAACCTCAATGCAGTCACCCAATCGTCTTGACTGTGACCGTGAGTGCTGCCACCATTCTCGCGGTCGTGGTGCAGCTACCACCACGATCGTATTGCCAAGACTGTCACATTGCTGCCACTGTTTCATGATCGTGCTGCTGCCATTGCCATGATTGATATTAACTACAATACTCTAACATTAAAATAGTATGTTACCAAACTAGCTATCAAAAAACTGCTCTTAACTTCATTATTATTTGAAAGATTATTACACTACAGTAGTAACAAACTCTCATGTCCAGAATAATTAAAGAGATAGGAGTGTCTAGATAATCAGAACTAAAGATTTTTTGTCAAGTTTTACTTATTGATATCATACCATTCTTCCGTCAATAAAAAATAGCATTGGCATATTGGTTCACATTTGTTTGACACTAGGATCATGCATGTGGGACATGGGGTGTTGTGGGTTTTGGATTTCGCAATATTCAAAATAGACAAAGAAGCATTATCCACAGGTCCGGGGCCAACGGGGTAAACACAGCAAAAATCCACAAAGACCTTAACTCCTTCAGAATGAGACATGACAAAAGACAACTATTCAAATAGCAACTCACCGTATGCCACCAGAGTCTATCGCCCCCCTTGATTAAGTCTCCCTTCTGATATATGCGGGGCCAAGCCAGTTAAGTAGTTCCTTGTGATGAAGATGGATCTTCATCCGGAGCTAACATTTTAGATATTAGGAAACCACAACAATTGAAAAAAGGCTTGTACTGACAGAGAGCCGCCAGCCATATCAAAGGCTGCGAACAAGCGAAACGCTCGGTTCAGCAGTAAACGACTGGAGTTCTGTCCTCCAAATCCAATTGACAAAAATTGGGAAACCTACAATGTTGGGCAAAGCTCCATTGCCAGTAAGAAGCAAGTGACGTGCATTGTCGTTCATCTGCCACGAATGTGGAAAAATTTTTATTTTCTCATCTTGTGGTGGATGGAAGAGGATGGAATGGGGCAGAATGGGATGTAGATAGTAGATATTGTACAATACCTGGTACTCCTAAATAAACTCGTAGAATGTACTACTAAAACTTGTACAACAAGAGTATGGTACTTACTCGTAATAATCTGTAATAATACTAGTAATAATAATAGGAGTATGATAATATTATTATTATTAGTACTGTACTAAGTAGTGCCTACTTACGCATAAGAGTATGCCCTGCTTAAGATCAGATGATGAGCACGTGCATAAAAAGAATATTTTGGCGAAAAATATAGTATATAAAACGTTGATTTTTTTGGCGAAGAAATGCCTTTACCAGGAAAAGTGATCTTAAAAATTTTGGAAAAGTTGTCCCGCAGATTGTCCCGGATGGTTCAGTCCCGGACGATCAGACCGTCTCTCTGAGAAGAAAAAAAGCATTCTGCACAAGAGATGGTTCATTCATACCTGTTCAAATCATACCGAATTTCATACAGGACAATTTTCTAAAATAGTTACTTTAACTACAAAATGTTTATTGACATTTTGTATATTTTTTGATCGCTGAATTCAGAAAAATCTCTCTTCTGTCACATGCACACCAACAATAATTGATAAGTACCTACTACCATACCTAATTAAATAGGTACTTACATATTATATCCTCTATAGAGAACATTGTACTTACATACTAATACATACTGTAACTTACTGTACTATAAAGTTTGTGCATTGTAATATCTATATCATACTAGTATTATTTGTACTGCTTACAAGTAACTATTCTACAATACCACATGCCTACCCAGAGTACATCCCTAGATCATTACAGAATACTATTCACTGATTTTGAGATCTTTCAAAGTTGTACTATTTTGCATGATAGCAGTGAGGCATTGCCAATGGCCACAACACAAGTAAAGTGCTCCATGTTGATAGCATTAATAATGATTTCAAAAATAGCACCATTGTAGTAGCAACCACAGTAAATTTGGGCACCACAAGCAGCCCCATCTACTAATCATACAAATAATACAATAGAGTTTCCTAGTGATGATTTCCTGTGGCTCAAAATACAATATCAAAGCTTAACAAAAGTACCTAGGTAGTCAGTTTTCTTCTTGTGCTTATCAATTAGGTACATATAAACCTAAATAAAAATCAAATAGACCAATCAATGGAATAAACTTTCACTGCCAGTCCTGCATTGAAAACAATCTCATCAAGTTACATTGGATGTACCAACAGAGACCTTTGAGTCATTTTGAAGTGAGCAAACAAGCAAGTCACTTGATCCAGCTCTGTAGGATAAGAGCTCTGTCCTCCATGACACTACCATTGAGAGTTGGATGCAAAGATTAGGAAAAAGATCACAGCAAAAGCAGTTAGTATTAGTGATAATTGGCTTTGAAAAAACCATTACAAAATAAAAACAAATGTACCAACCATAGCTGGCAAATGAAATTGATCATTGCCGGTGGCGTCCCTGATAGTGTTGGCTGTGTTTGTTGGCATCTATGATATAACACCACAGTTGTAGATCATTCAAAGACACCATTGTTAATGTTGGTCATAGTTATCAATGATGATGCTGATCAATGGCATCACTGACTTAGGTTTTGTGATGGTGGTGGCCCATTACAATTGATGATGGCGCCATTGTTGATGACGATCATGTCATTCACCATAGATGATGATGTTTGTCATGTCAAAATAGTGTAAAGGTGAAGGGATTGGTGGGGTCATTGTTGGCAGAGCAATGGTTGATGGGGCAGAGGCAATGGTGGTGGGTGGGTGCGTTGGAGGTTGTGGCAGGTATTGCAAGCTCGAAAGGGGGGTGAGTGAATGATATCTAAACTAATCAGAAACGGTGGTATTTTTTTTAATTTGACACTTACATGATTGCCCTTAGCATGGTCAGCAAGGGGGGGTCTTGCTTGGCAGCGGAGTTTAAGTAGCAGATGATGTGAGGGAACAGATTGCTGTGGTAATCACAAAAAACAGTAGATGTTAATAGACAATAGTAGTATGTATTAGTAAATACTAGGAGTAAAAAGTACTACTCTAATAGTGTTAAGAAGTATTACACCATTCAAGGAATTTCCATATCTCACTAATTTATTGGAGCAAAACATTGTGCTTGTATTGTATAGTATGTATTGTTATTACCAGGTTGTACCAAAGTATGTAGGTATTGTATGGATATTGTACTGTAATAAAACATTATTGGCAACATGAAAAGGTACATACTCAATTTGTTAGTGATAGTGTTTTAACAGAATTATCTTAGAAATGAAACTTTTTAGAATGTTCTGTTTAAAAATCGGTATGATTTAGATCGGTATGAACGAACTATCTCCAGCAAAAGCATTCTTTTGCACCGCATGCACCCTTCTGCTGATTTTCTGCACGCTGTACTATGTAAGTTAGTACCTAGTACCTCTAGAGTACTCGTTACTATTTGTCATACATATACACATTCTATAGGTAGCACAATACTGCATGTAACTGTACGTAAATGTTCGTTTGTGTTGCCATCAATCACATGATTATTTTTCAAAAATTGTCCAAACCATGGTGAATTTTTAAAATAAAAATAACATCAGATTTGAAAGCTCTTTTTTAGTGGAATCGAACCCTGCAGTTACTTAGAGGGGATATTGTCACTGTGTGAAACAATATGTTGCACCAAAAGTTGGTACTTAAATAAATATGTCTATGTAACATTTAAAAAGCAAGAATGAAATAAAAAAACAAAAATACCATAATATTAAAAAAGATTCAACCAACATTACTTTCATTAAATCTTGATGGAGTGTGCTTGCTTTAACATTTTTGGGGGTAAGGTAGACTTCAATATTAAATACTGAACATACAATTTTTCATCATGGACTAGTACCAAGAGATAATTCATCAATCTTCCAAAACCTCATCCACCCTTTATCTTCAAACTTTTAACACTCAAAACAATCATAATGATTATCTTCTATTCTTCAGTGGCACTACTTTTTGGATTACAGAACAGCACCATAGTAATATATATACCATTCTATTTAGTGGTAGGTGCGAATAACAAGCTTCTGCTGTGACAATTGTGTCAAATGACTTTGAACTTTGTAGTAATTAATGACCACTATTACCATGTGACTAATTCCTTGATAATAGCATTAAGAATGTGGTACTTATTTCTAAAGGAAATGTCTTTGAACAATGCCACTCCTACATCAACTCAAACAAGTTTTGTGAATCCAGTGTCTCCAAATTGATCATTTCTACCAAGGTCAATCCTGATCACCCCAAGGGATACATGTTCAAGATGTGGTCTTGGGCAGCACTCACCACTGCAACTTGCAAGATGATGTTGATTCAAAATGATGAATATTTATATTTAGTGGTTTTTTCTTTGAGAAGGCTGATACAGAAGATGGGGAGAGCAAAGGGAGTTTGTTCTAAAAATGTGTTGCTCAGGGCAGTGTTCCAGTTTTGAGAGGATAGAGCAGAAATGGATTAGGAGGGATTATTGGCAAAGGAAAGAAATGAGTTGTAAGAGGCTGGTAGTGATGTAAAGGATAATAATTCAAGATAGTGGAGGTTATGGAATATCAGTGATGCAATCCATGGCTAGATAAGGCTGTCTTTTTAAAAAATGGAGGCATCTCTTTCATTCTCTGGTAATTCTTAAGTAGAGATACATGCTTTTGCTAAAAAAAGCTTAAATCTGAAAGTAGCTTCAAAAAGGGTGCAGAAGGAAATCAGTGTGCAAGGAGGATGTTTTTCAATTAGTGGGAAAGATGGACTAAGCTGAGCATATGGGTGAGGGGATGGATGAGATAGAAGAAAGTGACATGGCTGAGGAGAGTGACAAGAGTTCAGGTAGTCAAAACAGTTGCTACAGTGGAATGGAGCAACAATAGAGACAAATATGGAAATCATCATTACAATGGTAATAAAAATGACATTGTCAAAAGCAATGGAAAAGTATCTGCTAATGAGGGATGAAGAAAGTGTCAAAAGTACCAATAACTGAAGAGGAAAAACAATTTCCATCAGATATGGAT
This sequence comes from Thalassiosira livingstoniorum, assembly GCA_036939595.1. Classification (NCBI taxonomy): domain Eukaryota; phylum Bacillariophyta; class Thalassiosirophyceae; order Thalassiosirales; family Thalassiosiraceae; genus Thalassiosira; species Thalassiosira livingstoniorum. The sequence goes on along the minus strand of JALLOT010004316.1, from coordinate 3,635 downwards.
TCTAATGAATGGACTGGGCATCTCATTTTACCATCCTTTGATTTTGGAAACATGACATCAAAATGAACTTTTCATTTTGGATGTTACATTTAACAAGGTCAAAGGGCAATCAATGCAATGATTGATATATTTAGTTGTAGGAATATCAGTCCAATAAAGCAAATCATAAACTTCATTCAAATATTTGCAATTCTACTTTCTTTGTTGTAAACTGCTTATGATACTTGCACTACTACTGCTTATTATTATTATTATCATAGTTGTACAATGGTATAACAATGATGAATAGGTGGCAATTATGGTTGACTTGGCTGACTTAAGGTGTCATAGCTTGATGTGTTTCTCTTATTCTTTTGCTGTATTTGTTTGTATTTTCTTATATGAGATAATACAACACTTAGCTACCACATTTAAGGTATTGGCAGAAGGAATGCTAAGTTTGTACCAAAGTGTCATACATACCACTACTTAATAAGTATCTGGAAAAGTAATTAATAATCATAGACAAATAAGCTCCTCTAAGCACACATTATGCAAAGTAAGACAAATATAGTGTGATCATGTGAGAAAAGCATGTTTCAGTAAGAAAAGATAATACATTTCCATTGCCCTGAGATCAATAATGCAATCCATTGCCCCCTTTTTTGAACTACAATACCAAACAACTAGTAGTTTTGCAAACCATTCTTTTTAATTTGTACATTACATAATCAATAACAAAATAAATTATGACTTTTCTGTTTCTTTGGGATAATAGATGATCATTCAAAACAAACAATTATTTAATAGTTACCCATTTACATTAGTTTTAAGCACACATTCCACAATATGACATACACAATTTCCTACCATTTCACAGTACTTTAATATCACATCTTTTCATTGTATGTGTTAAATCCATGTAACAAAAACAGATATGGTATTATCATAATTTGATTCTTTATCAGAATTTTCCAACACATTTTTCCCTCGCCCTTATCATCTGATATGAAACTAGTTCCTTCATCTTTTATTCTGTCAAAAAAACTCTCAGCAACAAATTCCAAAAATATCAAAATAGAAAGTTTAAATCTGTATGGAACCAACATGGCTAGTCATTTTTTCTATCCAAACCCAAGTTTAACAGCATTACCTACAATTAAAACCTTCATAGTGAACATATTCCTTCTCGACTAATAGACTTTGCCAATAATCAGTTCTCAAATTCACCTTGATATCAGTATTTTAAGTTGAACAACAATAGCTATTCTGATGACAATGATGAAGAAGATAATGATGGTGATTACATGCCAGCATAGAAATTAAAACCAGATGAAATTGATGACAAAGATGACAAAACAACTTCTCCTTCTTCCAAAAGAGATTTACATATATTTCTGGGTCTCAATTTAATTTTTGAATTTGTCAAGTATTCCTCCTGTATTGACTGAAGCCAAAACAAACTTCCACTTCTGTCAATGCAAATAACTTAACAAACTATGATTACACAGCTGAGCATGACCATTGTATATTACCACTCAAATTTCCAGCAACCTAAATGGTTGTAACAATGATAATGTAGTAATTGAAAAATCAATGCTCCATTGGCACAGAAGAAATTACAGAATAGTCATGAATTGTTGGTAAGGAATGAAAAACATCAATTTTCTGCTAAATATTATGAAGACAATACCAGAACCAGAAATTCATGACTTTGTGAATATCAAGGATTTCAAACAAGATTAATTGCAAGACAACACTTTTTATTTCTCTTCAAATTTTTGCCTTGCAGCTTTGGTAACACAAGCACATAGTAACCTAGAATGAAATTAAAGAATTATACATCTTATGTGATCTGTTGATACCCACAGATGATTATGGTGCAAAATATTAGAAAACCATTATATTTTAATGATGTCAAAAATATAAAAAGAATTTGTAAACACATTTTTACCTAATCCACCACTTATATGAACCTTATTATGGATTTTTTCTTTATTATTGTAATTTTGAATACAATTTCACTTTAAGGAAAACCAAATCAATGGGATTGGATTTGTGTTGAGTCATAAGAAAGTAGTCAATGAGATTGCTGCATTTGTCATTCATGGAATGCAAAATTTGAAAACATCAAATATATAAAAGGTGCATGTTAGTTCATAAAAAACAAGATAATTCATGGTCACAAATGTAAACAAGAGTAAGTAATGTAAACCCATTTAGAATTTATTCTATTCACTTCTTTTGATGTCCGTTATAAGCATCAAAATTGGCACATACTAACATATTAAAATCCATCATCAATACTAAGGGCATCAATATTTTTTGTGGCAAAGATGTACTGAAATTTTGAAAACCCAAATTTTTATTTGTGTTAATTGATGTGATAAATATACTCATTTTGGACTCACTTAATTATATTGACCCATTCTTGATGATTGTTGTTTGATGATTATAATAATTGACATAAGTGAATAGCAGATATTTTTAATTTTAACAAAGAGGCCAAAAGAAATCTGTACCTTTATTTTTGGAATATCATCATATGGAGAAATAGATCATATTTTATGATATGTCTTTTTACAGTTTTTAACATCATGTGTGAATAATCATGTATCTGAAATAACAACAGACAATAAGTTCAACAAATGATTAACACAAAACATTGATACTTATTTTTGAGTTCATCATTATGATGTATAATAATTCTGCTTACATTCCACCTTTCACACCAAGGAAGTGTTTTGGGACTAACTCTCTACCTAGTAAGTACTGTAGTCTTGGATTGCTATTATAATTCTGATTTTTTTTTAATCCATTTTAATTAAAACAAAGTTTCACAATCAATTTGTTGGGTCAAAAAATCCTGTACACATGAGTTCTTAGTCATTTATGCTAGATATCGATGAGGTATATTGCTTGTATTTTCACACTTTTTAAAGTTTTTCATGACATTACTTATCATCTTAAAGCTACATTAAAACCAGTATGAAGAAGTTAGACACTATTTTGTAGTAGTTTGTTCATGTAGTACAGAATGGTACCATACAATACGTTCTATATATGGTCATAAAAATACTAGCTGTGTTATGTTAAAAATGTTCTTTTATTTGCTTTTTTGTGCTTATTTTTTCTCAAAATATTCCATTCTGCAAGGGGTACAACAATTTTGTGAGGCATTCAGCTCTTTCAAAAATGCTAAACCCATTCTGAAAACTTAACTACTACACACTGAACAAAGCAATAAACTTGTGTTTGATAAATCTGATCAAAAAATATTGATTTTTTAAAGAGTTGAACGCCTCCAAAGTCAGATTTTCATCTTAGCAATCCAAGATTAAAGTAAAAAGGCCCAAGCTCTCTAGAGAAGCCCATTTTTATGGTTAACCCGTGGAAACACGCCCAATAGACAACTACAATTCTGTGGAAACACGCAAAATATATTACTACAAATTTAAATAAAATGGATTTTTTTATTACGATTTTTTGAGGTTTTTGAGGTTCGAAGTTCAAAAATCTCCATTTGTGACTTAGTTTTTTGCTTCCCTACAATGATTTTTCTTGTCTTTTTGGTCCTCATGTAAGTTTTTTGACACGTGATAGTACCAGTGTTTAATTAAAATGAATCAAGAAAATGTCCGCTTTTGTTTTTGGTA
>JALLOT010004315.1:0-10392 GCA_036939595.1 Thalassiosira livingstoniorum | reverse complement strand
GAGCAGAGTGTTTTTGGGGATGTTTATTGAAGCATAGCCCACCACAGCCCAAACTGTTTTCAACTTCCTTCCAAGAAAATGTATCCCCCTAGTGTTCAAGTCCTCAAACAACTACACTACTATTTGAATGTTTGCTTACTTGCTCAGTTTCTGATGTTTTTCATGTTTGTACCAACTCAAGTGAAATGACAATGATTATCCTACTAGCCAATGATACAAATTTATGCCTATTGCTTGTTCTGTTGGTTTTTTCTTCTTCTTTCTTTTTTGTTGTTGCCAACATATACAAGATGTGTATATTAGCAGGTTTCAACTAAAGTTGAACTATAAAAAAGTAAAACTTCATGAAAAAATAACTTTCATACCAAATTAAAGTAAAAATGTCCCAACTGCAATAATTTTTTGAACAAAAGAAACTTTGATAATATTTTTAAAGTACAAAAAGTAAAGTATGTTTTATTTCCAATAAAAAGTATATTAGGCAAGTTTCAACTAACTTTCTTCTTGATCAGAAAGTATTTTTTTTTAATGAAGATGGAGTCATGAGTAATTTGTAGGCATGTTTTTACTTCATAAAAAAATAAACATCATTGTTTTGTTATGGGCAGCAAAGAAAAATTACTATTTGATCCCTTGTGTTTGAAGCATGGATTACCAACTATTGAAAGAATACCACACCTAATATTGGCAAACTTGATGTGGAAACAATATCAATTATTATTTTCCACCAAAGTGGGTAGTATGGTACCTTACCAAAGCCTGTCAGCACCATAACAGTGCAAACTTAGTAGATACCTTAAAAGTAGTATATTATTGTTTGGTAATGCTGTAAATTATGTAGAATATTTCATACAGTGGTAAGTAAGGAGTGAGTTTGAAGGGAATATTTATGAGTATTATGGCACTGTACAATCTTACTTTTTGTTTGAGTCAGAGAGAGATCTTGATAGGCCTGTAGTTGTAATATAGGCAAAAATTTTAAATTTACCAACCAGGTCAAATTTCAAGTTACTTTGAATTTGAAAACAGCAAAGTAAATCAAAGTAAAGTAACTTTAGAATCAATGAACTTTGAACTAAAGAATATATATATTGAAAACCAAAAGTAACTTTATTTTTCTTTAAAAGTAACAAAAAATAAAATAATTCAGAAATTGGATTACTTTATCTTACTCAACAAAGTACAAAATATGCTTAATTTACTTTTACCCCATCCTTCATACATGTTTATTGATGTGTTTACTGTGTTGCTAGAGCGTAATTGTGATTATGCACTCATTATCTTTCTTGGCTTGTGGAAACAAACAAATTTTGTGCTGTACTAGCTTGCCACTGTTTGTGTCATTAATTTGTGTCTTTTCTGTCTTTTTTGTTTTGTTTTTTACCAATTGTGACATTTTCTGCTGCATTCCCCGCTAATTGCACTGTCATCCCTGGCAGAGATTTATGTTTTAGGGTGCCAGAAATGACAAATAATGCCAAGGACTCACACCACCAACTAAGGAAATTAATTTTATAATTAATCTTTAAACATTTATTGTATCTAATCTTAAAAAATAGTTAATGCTGGAAAACATCATTTAAAAATAAATTCAATTACATTGTTACAAATTGATTTGCTTGCATCAAAATTTAAAATGCATGAAATGAATCCCAGTTAGTTATTACTGCAGGTTTCCCTCACTTATTTCTGCTGTTGTTATTATTGTGATTTTTGACATGCCACTGCCATAGTTGGTTGTTGTCTCATGGCAGCACAGTGGCAGTTGTTGTTGTTGTTGCCAGTGATGATGGTGGGCAGTGCATGTTGTGTGTTGTTGTATATACTTACCATACCTACTTACTTAGGTAGTATTGGCTGGCTAGTGTTGTTTGTGTTTCATGTATGCATCATGGTGAGTGTTGACAAGGTAAATGTAAGATTATTAAGTACTAGAAAAAAATATTTTTTCCCCCTTTTTAGTATCTGCTATCTTTGGCTGCTTGCAAATTTCTCTTTCGTTGTCATTCTTATGTTCTACAAACAACATTGCCCATATCTCCCCTTGTTACTCTTATGGAAAAAATATAAACATTGAATTCTCAAAGATCCATTTAAATGTTGATTTGTGAGAATGCTTTTTTTTGTTCATGGTTTTGATAAAATAAAGGATTTTGGGTGAGATAAAATTGGTTTAAGGTAGTTTAGACTAAATAGTGTGTGAAAATTGGTGTTTCGAAACAATATGAAAACATGAATGAAAAAAGTCATCAACATCATTTTCTTATAGGATCAACACTAGATTCAACTAGAGATTAGAGTGCAATTTGAATATATGCTTAAGATGTGAAAATTAAAAATGATTTTTTGGGTACTAAATTTTAAAAACCATAATATTCATAACAATAAAAATACCCCATTTCCAAAGATGAAAAAATATAAAATATTAGGTTCCTTAGTGGAGGGGCCCATATCTGAGGAACCAAAGGGATGTTTCCAACATTTGCTTTGCATTCCAAAAAACAAGTATTCAGCCATTTTTAGGACAATCTGGGTACCAGCATCATCTTTGAGGAATCAGATATTATAATAGCCACATCGGTTCTTTTGTCTACCCAAGACAGATGCACATTTTATTGATTTGCATCCACATTTCTATTCCAAAAATGTTATTATTTGGTTCTTCTGGTGTCAACTTCAAGTGTCAAAGGGTTTCACAAAATTGTTACAATTAATGTGGGTTGTTCCAAAAATTGGGAAGGATGAAAAACCTTCACTGATTGAATACATGCATATTTTATGTTTGCACAAGTTATTGATCTATGTTTTGTATTGAAAGAGTTTCAAAAGACCCCTATAAGAAGCATTTGATGTGTAGCATATTAGGGGGGCTAAGAATTTCATACCATTCAATTTTGAGCTGTATTATTGCAATTGAGAGTAATATTGAGATGTCATGCAATGCGACCATATAAATTGATTTTTTACTGGATAATAAATTGTAAGGGATTCTACAATAAGCATAGTGATCAATGGTAGGAGGCTGACTTTGGAATCTATTGAAAAGGATGCACCTTTTGTCTTATCTATTTGATTTCTTTACATGGTAAGATATTTGTTTCTGGTTTGGTCTACAAGGCTATGTGATTTTTGTTTGATAGAAGTTTACATTATTTGTAAAATACATATGTCTGCCTAAAGAGAAAGTTTTTTCATGCAAGGTTGTTTTGTTACAAAGAAATAATGCCAGTCAATTGAGCATGGACAAGCAAAAATTTGCACAAAGTTAGGGGGTTCCGTGGAAAAAGATGAGCAAGCACTAGTAAATTTTACTGTTTTTGTATCTGGTCAAGTTCCATAATTCAGGTGTTTTTTCTTTTTTCAAACTGTTTGTCATCCCCCAACTTTTGATCAATACAAGATGCCTACTTTATGAGGAACTGTTTTGTCATCATCAGTTTGATCAAATTAATTCACCACCCAGCTGGTGTGTGGGTAGCCATTGTTTGAGATAGCAGTACAAGAAAAGGGCTGTATGACTTGATCATTGCACAAAAGAACACCTTGTCTGCACAATGCACATAGTAGCTTTGTTGTGTATTAGAAATGGAGGTCAAGGGCAGCATTGTCCCCCATAAACACCGCACCCACTGTCCATGTCAACATCACCCCACACTTATTGTAGATCAGATTGGATCTCAAAGTTATTTTGATTCAATTTGTTTTCCTTTGATACTGCATAGCATGGTAAGTCTCACCGCTACTTGCACAGACACATTATCAGAAAGCTAGATGTAAGACTTGTTTATTTCATTCAGGTTCATTGTTGTTTTCTTCAGGAACCAAGAAAATGGTTGGGTCTTGGGGATTGTTGCTGTTGGTACCGTCAATACATGTATTTAGAGGGGTGTGCTGGATCTTTGTAGAGGTGAGTTGTCAAATTTATGATTCCCCCTCTATTTCTCTCCCTCTCTAACTTCTTCTCATGCTATCCTTGTTGTTGAATTTATGATCTTCTGCAATTAGTACAATAGTGTTGCTCGAAAGAGGCAAAATGAGAGGCATGATTTGGTGTGAGTAGCTATGCTCTTTTGTTTTATCTCTCTCACAATCAACATTGTGTACTCACATGTTTTGTCTGATTCCTCTTATAACTATTTTTCACAGCTAGGAAGAGAAAAGGAAAAGGGGTGGAATGGGTAGGCAATGTAATCCAGGAACTGGGTTTGAATTGCTGCAGTTGCTGTGTGAGTTGTGGCTGTGAGTTTGTGCTTTGGCTTTTCCTCCTGATTTCACTGCATCTCTCACAATGTACCTTGTGCAGTCTTTTTTTACTTTAAAAAATAAATATGGGTTGCAGGGGACAGAAAAATGGGGAAAATGCAAAATTCTCTACCCATCCACATGATTTGAATAGTTTTAAAAATTACAAGTACATTTTTCATTTAATGCTAATTCCAAGCAATAGGTAGATGATCGAAGCTAAGCAGAATCTTTCTCTGGTCCATTGATTTGTGACTCTTATCAGCTTTGGTTCTGCATTATTAATTTTAGGTAAACCTTTTTTGCACTGTTGTTTTTCTTCAACCATTGACAAAATCTTTGTACTTTTACTGGCTTTCGAAATGTACTAAACCTTTTTTCTGATTCAATCTCATTGCTATAAAAAAAAGTACAGAGAGAACATAAGAATTGCCTTTGTAATATGATGTTGAAAGTAAACAGCTTTACAAGTAGTTGTCTGATGTGACCAATCAAAATCATGGAGCAACCTTCAGCAGAATAACATTCACTGCCATTTAAATATTTGAACCAAGGACAGTGAGTACAGCAGATTTACAGTGTCACTATTTCAATATTTAATTGCTTTGAGGTTTGAGTGTCAGAGTAGGCACATTTTGTAAGCCGGTTTGATTGCATTATATTAAATGGAATCTAATGAACTCAAAATATTCAAGATTAAGTTAATGCCCAGTACATGAATGGAAAATGTCAAAAATAGTGCTCATAATACATATCAACCATAACTGTTGGTTACAAATAACATATCATGCAAAAAATTTGGCATTATTTGACATTACTTATATTTTATTTTAATTATGTTCAAGCACCATGTGTCAAAATGAAGCAGTGTTAAAAAATAATGTTCAATCATTAATACTTTCACATTACCAATTGCTTACCCAAAACCAAAACCATGGTCAAAGACATATGTACTTCTTCTCTAGTACAAGCAATTGTGCACTTTTTATATATTGAATTACTCCATTGATACTACTTAAAAGATAATTACAATCACATTTTACTAATTGCAAACCACTGGATTCTATTCTTTTATGAATGCATTACCATATAGTGCATTAACTGAACAATACTGAGATAACTACTACTTTTAAGTAAAGTATAAGTAAGACAATCTAGGGTTTACTTACATTTACTTAATACTTAGATTTACTTTAAAATAATCAAGAAATTTTCTCAGGTCATTATCTTATATTTACTTAATGAGAAAAGCGTGCATGTATTACTTTTGCTTAGGTTAGTTAGCTAGTTAAACAGGAAAAAACATATATAATTATACAGTGCTGATGGTATGATGATAAGACATATACAATCATTTTTTGATTTTTTCATGCTTGAAAACATACAAGTTATACAGCAGGTATTTGACATATGAAGTTTTTGCATTATCTACACGTATCTATCTTTTCATACATGACTACACCACCACTTCACTACATAGAAAAATATGTGAAATTGGCATACAGAAAACTTCACTACTTGAAAAACATGATATATATTAATACAAGATCATATCAAAGATATGAGTAATAAACAATCCATCAAGCTTTAGAACAAGATAAAACCCATATAATAAAAATTTTCATTTGAACAATAAACCCAATTTGACACCAAAATAACTTTTGCTACCATAAAGACCCTGATGATATACATCAAGCACATGGAATGGTGAGTAATAAGAGAAGAAAAAAATGCCTTTCAAATGACATGTGGAATGGATCTGTTAACCAAAAATAACTCACCTCCCTTTACATTTGTGTTTACACACAATTGTCCCACAATGGCAGTGATTTTCACTATCCCTGCCCCATTGATTGGTTCATGGAGTTCTCCAGTCTCCATGGTCAATGTCAATATCATGGCATCTGTTGTTGCTTCAGCTAATGCTGAAGAATCAGGAGTGTTCTCTTCTTTGAAAACAGCATTGATGGGGAAGGAAAGAATTGAGAGTGACTGTCAGTATCAGCTTTTTTTCAAGAGATAGTCAGTGGGGTTGAATGAATGGAGGTGAGATGACATTGCTATTTGTGCCTGCCAACAAAGGGTTGACTTGGAAAACCTTTTCTTCTAATTTTAATGCACCTTCTGTTTGCTTTATGTTTTTTCTCTTCCATTTTGATTCATTTCCATTTTGTTACATATGGCACATGGGTGTTCAGTGTCCCAATGTCAATGATATCTTGTTGAACTTCTGGGTCATTATCAAGGCATCATTTATTTGCTGCTGCTGTGGATCTCACAACATTTTCGATAACCGTTTTGAAGTGTGCTTGCCTACTTGATGGTTGTGCTTGACAAAATCTTCATCACCTTAAGCAACCCCCCCCCCCTGTTTGAACTGCTCAAGGATATGATAGACATGTTGCTCAACACTCCATGTCTCTGTGTTGCCTTGCTGCTTCTTTGATTAATTTTTCTGCCTTATTATCATCAGGATTTGGATATTAGGGTGGATAAGTCTGTCTCATTCAGCATCATGTAGCAAGAATGTTGATCAGTTTGTGGCAGAGATGATCAATGTATTTGTTTGAAACTAGACTCTTTTTCATACTTTGAACACAACATGCTTCTTATTGTTAACATATTTCATTTCTTTCATACATTTGTAGCTGCTGATTCCATTGTAGTTCCTGACAAACCATGCATCATGCTTGATTCCAGAGTTTTTTGGAAATTAACTTGTTCATGTCCTATGCAAGGACATCCTTCTGCTTCTGTTTGCGATCTTTGTTTATTTCTTTATTCTTTTCTACCAGTTGATCTTCTTTTGAACTGACCTGAATAGTAGTTTTGTCAACTATAATCATAAAACAATTAACTTTGTTATAAAAGATATCAATTAGGATATAAAAGGGGAGCAGTGTAGTTTTCAATGAAAAAATCCCAAAGTGGCTTTGCATTAACACCTAGCCTAGCAGTGCCCTTCTTAGATTTGTCAGACACCATAGATTTAATAAGTTCAATGGTGTGAGCTATCTCTTTCTTATGATAATGCTTATTTCAATCCTTTGGGCTCAAAATGTAATTTACACACCACTTTGATGTCATGTTCTACACCCTTACACATGTGGTGGAAGCTAATGATGATTGTAAACTTGTTCAAATGCATGAATGTTACATGTTAGTAATCAATAATGGTCAAACATGACCTGAGTAAGGCTAAGTAAAAAATGACCAAAAATCAAAGTAAAGCCTTAAGTAATTAATGCTATTTACATTCCCACCATTGCTGTTGCTGCACCGCCAATGCAAATGAACGAACAACAAACTTACCTCTTCCCAATTTTTATCAAGGGGGTGGTTCAACCACAGTGATGACTGGGACAGAAGCATAGTACAGTGGCAGTGTTGTTTATGGAATGAGGTTTTTGGGGGGGTAATGGTGCAGTTTAGTGGTGGCAGTTGCGTGGACGGAGGTGAGGCAGATATTTTTGAATGTCATTGCTTGGCCATGGCCATCGGTGGACAGTAATAATAAGTAACAATAATAGGTATCTTATGGTGCCATAAGGTAACATATGATACAATAAGGTACCATATAGTACATGCCATACTAATACCCAAATTTTGCAATCCATCCCAAAGTACATTTTATTATTTTTTGGGGCAAAAATGGTGTGATTACTCCATTCAGTAGATAAATTATTAAAATGAGAAACCTGTATTTAGATGATGTACAAATGTGTGAAAATATACCAGAATTCAAGTGGGCGATGAATTTGGCGATGCAGTTAAGGACGATGCAGGTGGATCATCCAGCCCTACTTATACGACAGTAGTATGGTACCATAATACCATATTATGGTAAAAACCTTACTTACTTACTTAGAGTTAGTAGATGATAATATGGTACCATATGTACCATAGAACCCCTTGTGTATTACCTCGATCTGTAGGTCATTGGTCATGGTGTTTGCAATCCAAGGGAAATACATGTTTGATAATTTCTTAAAACAAATCAACATTGCTTCAGTATCTACTCTAAATTGCGATGGCAGTATCTAATAAACAAACTTTGGAGGTACTTATAGTAAGTATTGTACATCTTCGCCAATACACAATATTTTTCTTCATTGTTTTTTAAGGAAAAATGATGAGTATTGGATGAGATGTGTTCACCCAAAAAATTGTACCACCTAAAAGAAAGAATTTTTGGGTCAAATTTCAGACCAAAAAATAATAACAAAAATCATAATTTTGAAAAAATTGAAAAATACTTTTGATGATTTTTTGCTAGGTACTCAAAAGAAATGTACCTACTCATATGAAAATCCCATGATATAAATATTTTGATACTCCCTGTATTATATTTAATATTTGCTTTTATGTTATTTTTCTTATGAAAAAATGATTAAAACCTATGAAAGAAGCAGCAAATAACTAATAACTCACTATAATGAATTACCACTAAATTAATGAAATTGGTGGTTTTTGAACCATACCAATGGATGGGAAAGGTTGGTTTTACACCAGAAGGTTAGAAAAATCAAGAATGTCATAGCAAATCAAGAGTCTAGTACTACTAATACAGTACAATATCTATGATGAGTTTTTTGTTTGGATGGAACATATACAACATCTTGACCAATTTATGACCATACTTTGAGCACAGTTTGGAAGCCAACAGGGTATAGGTTTTGCTGGTGGGTAGCAGGTGGTCCATGATGCTTTTAATAGTTGGTGGTATGTCTCAGTGATATTGGATGTAAGGCCTGTGATGGTAGTGCAGTGCAATTGCTGGGTTAGACCATGATTGCTGTCAATAGTTGTTCACATTGCAAATGAAATGTCTGTGATGAAGCTCTCCTTAGTTCTCAATTCTTATTTACAGCAGTTGATTTGAGCAGGCCCCGACCCTGACTTCCTTTTACCCTTCCTTTTTGCTCTTACTCTTTATCTCTTCTTGCTGATCTAGCTCAATGCAATGCATGCTGTCAATCTCTGAACACAGATCACCAAAAACAGGCAATTTAAGACAGTGGATGGTGGAATGAGTTCATTGTATTCAAATTCAATGTTGAATTCTGAGTGGTTCAAAAATCCCACCAAAGGTAGAATCAAAAGCCAAATGATCCAACAAGTCCAATCAAGGTCAGGCCACATCAGGCAATGTCATGATAATTTTATTCAATTAAACAAGTAAGTTTGTTTCACATTAAGCTAATTTCACCACAAATAAAATCAAAGAAATAATAATTTTACTTCAAAAACTATACTATTTCTCCATACACATCTTGCACACAAGGTGCCATCAGTTGCATGAAAGGCAATGCAATGGATGGATGAATCTACCAAGAGATAGTCATTATTTAAAAAATACTAATTCCTACTTACTTTTGAGTTTTCCCATCAAGTTTCAGGATTCCAAATATTTCACTTGATTGTACAGTTACATTCTACAAAATGACAACAAACATTGGTTCAGATCACACATGCATATTACCATACAAAATCTAAACAATTGAATATGTACCTAATTAAGCCTAGGCTAAGAAATAGATTTCTTAAGATTTGACTGGAACTAGGGTTAAAAAATATTTTTCTGCTTTTAACACAAGAACTGATAAGCTAAATGCTGGTCCCACCAAAAATTATGTTCATTCTGCAAGTATTTGAAAAGATCAATTGTATCATGTGCTTGAGTCTGAATGAAATCATTTATTAAATATTCAATCGTTGTTTTCTAGCATAATTCAACTGAATGAAGAAAACCATTTAGTATTATTGAATTATTGCATGAAATCAATCTGTAGTCTCTGCTCTACGTAATAATAAATAAATCATGTCCTAATATGGAATGTGAGACAACATTTGAAGTGATGTTTTTTTTCTATTTGGTAATAATGCTAAAGATTACAAGTAGCTACAAGAAAAATTATTGACTAGCTTTAAACAAGGACATCACTGGGTATCTCATAGGATACAACCTGATGAAGCAGGAATAACTTTTAGTTTGAAATTTGAAATTTCAAACTTTTTCACCTGAATGCTGTGCCTGAATGTTAGTGAAATACTTTCATTTATTCTTTGCTGTTTGAAAAATCAAATTTGAAACTGAAGTCAGTTTACTGTAGAAATGAAAGGAACATTCCTGATTCACCAGGTCTCTCA
>JALLOT010004314.1:0-10413 GCA_036939595.1 Thalassiosira livingstoniorum | reverse complement strand
CAAAAAATCCGCCAGGAAGGAGCGAATTGTTACTACCAAATGTAACAGGGTTTACCTTATCGACAATTTTAAAAAAAAATAACTAGTACTACGTAGCAACATCTAGTAAAGTTCATCCGCGGCCAGGAAAATCTTTGAAGTGCTTACGTAACCTAAATGTACCAGGTCTAAGTAGGAATACGTGTCCGCCGCCAGCAGTTTCGATGCCTTTGTTACCGCAGTAACGCTCCTGGTGGACAAGGATAGCCACCTTCCCTCTTTCCTAATGGTTATTTTTGACAACTCTGGGAAAAGAAAAAGATGCCAAGCCAAAGCCCAAAGCCCAAAGCCCAAAGCCCAAAGCCCAACGCAACACCCAACAAACAACAAAGCCCAAAAACAAACAACACCCCAAAACATAAGTAAGTATCGACTTTGCTTCTACATCCAACGATGCTCACACCTAAACGGCTACCTCCGCCACCCCAATCATGTGACACATTCGCCTACATCGGCGCGCCATGCATCTCATCAATCTCATCAAATGGAAGGACAAGTAGTAGTGGCACACTCTTCGGAAAGAACAGCGATCGACCATCGTCAGAACGTCATGAAGTCGTTCGATTTGCGCCCCGCTCCTATTCCGAGGGTGATCAAGTGCAGTGCACGTATATCAGTGTGCCTCAGGCGGAACGAACTTTGGGTTGCATTCTTTCACGTCCTTCTTGGATGTGGGGGTGTGAAATGGGTNAGTTTATTTCTAATTTCTTGATGAAACAGATGCCGTATCAATTTTGCTTGATCCGTGCACCAATGCACCAACAGGTTCTAACCAACTGCTTCTATCTCATACTCGCATCGAACCTAAATAATCAGGTGCCAATGAAGCGGGTGTAGTCGGTGGCAATGAAGCAATCCACACTCTTCTATCCGATGATCTTATTTCACCAGATGACGATACTCCAACTAAAAGACTCTTAGGTATGGATCTCTTACGGCTTGCCCTAGAACGAGGAACTTCCGCAAAACACGCTTTAGATACATGCATATACTTTTTGGAAGCCTACGGACAAGGCGGACCGTGCTGTCAAGAAGATACAGAATGGACTTACGAAAACTCATTTCTTTTCGCTGATTCTCACGAGGGATATGTATTGGAAACTGCTGGAGTTAAGCACTGGGCATGGGAAAGGATAGGTCCGGGAGAATTTAGGAATATTTCCAATGGCATATCGATACGTAGCGATTGGGGTGCAGTGTCAAATGGTATCAAAGACATATGTGAAACGAGAGGGTGGTGGGATGGCACATCAAAATTTGACTGGAAACGTGCAGTTGGTGCAGGTGGGAGAGCTCATTCCAATTTAGAGGCATGTGGAAGAGAGGCAGCCGGTTTGGCTCATTTAAATGCAATGAAAGCTCAGTCAGAAAAGAAAGAAACTTCATTGTCACCCAGATGGTGGGTCGAGCAAATGGCGACTGTTCTACGGGATGAAGACTCGGGAATTTGTTTCAGGGATGTGTTTGGTGGATTTTGCTCGACGGGATCTCAAATTTCATGGTTGCCTTCCGCACCATTGTCGAACACTAGCTCTGGTCAAAGTGGGACAGTGGCTTCACATTTCTTTACAGGTGCATCTGATCCATTGTGCGGAACGCCCTACAAATTGTTCAGTTTTTCTAACCCGATGCCAACATCAACAAAACAACTGGAAGAAAGTGCTTGTCATGATCATGACACCAAAAAATTATGGGATTTGTGGAGAAATAAAACACTTGAAAGAATTTCTATAGATCAAACATTGCATGACAAATTTTCAAACATGGAAGAGCAATGCTTCTCGACATTGGAAAATGATACAAATGAACTTAACATTCCTTTTATGCAAATGGTAAGGCGCGAAATAGAATTGTTACAAAAAAATAATTCGTAGTAGAATAATTGAGAGGTATTTGTGTTGAAAATGCTGTCCAATCTACTTCTTAGAGTTTTTAACTTTGAAGTCACTGTTCAAGCACTGTTCATCTTGAGAGTAACATGTAAGTATGTCAATTATCATTTAGGCTAGCATTCCCAAACATTTATCATCGTCTCCACTCTGCACTGCAAATCCTACAGACACTACTTTTTGGAACAGAAACCAATGATAAAAATATATTACATACCAAAGCTTTTGATATGACATGGTACTTTGAATCTTCTATTTGTCTACTTAGATTTATTGTGAGCATAATTTAACCCATTTCATCTCCAAAAATGTCAATTTTATGATTATTTTAATTAGCTACATACAACATAGGCTGATGACTTATCAAGCAAAGCAGGTTAACTTCATGTAATTACACATTGAACTTCATGTTGGCTAATTCACTATACTTTGTTTCTGACTTTTTAGTGTTTTATTTACATTATGACAAGCAGATTGAGAGGAATCAAGCTAAAAAAATAAATATCTAAATTGGTGTTGGTGGTGCTTTCACTTCTACAGCCATTACATGAGTTATGAGCAATATTTTTATTCAAATCTCTTTCATGCCAATTGATATTCATTTGCATGGCTACTTTGATGGCATTTTTCTATTCACAAGAGGAAGCAATAAGTAGATTGGTATAAACAATTTTTTGTACTTTGCACAATGACTTTGAACTATATGCCTTAGTGATGACTACACATGCATCACTATGAAACTGATTCATATTTCATAAATCAATGAGAAAAATGCCAAATTAAAGGTATCAGAGAATCCCCTTGTATTACTGAAGAATTACCCAGAGAGTGGTTTTTCTTTAATGCTGCTTTTCTACACCTTACCTAGCTATTGTGAATATACCTAAGGACCAAGGTGATATGTCTTTGAAAATTAGTGTCGTATCATTTCAGGGGGTCCAAGTGTTAGTAGAAGTATCATACTACTTATGTCTATGCAAATGCACCCACTGAATATTGTGAAAATTCTGTTTTATCATAATTTCAGGATATTTAAGAAAGGTCAACCATCTGTGACCTCATAATCATAAATTTTCACAGCACTGATGAATAATGTACTTCATGTAACAGCAAAGGAATTTTAAGAATCAACAATTAATAGTTGTTTTTTTTGTTTTCAAGCAATGAACTTATGGTTTTTGGAATTATATTTTAATGGCAATCAATATAATGCATTTTGAAAACTAAGCCACAATATTATTTGTTTTAGAGAAAACAAGCCTGTTCTGTTTGAGCTTAAGTGACATTGACTAGAAAGTGTTACAGAATTTAACATAACAAACAAGATTGGAATTTATTATTATGGACAGCTTGATCAAGTTACACCCCATTTATCTTTTGTATTTTTAATCACATTTTTCTATCCAATTCAATACACAGATTGTTCTTTCATCATAAAATTGCATTTGATCTTATGGTTCTCATCTTGAGTTCTCTGTGCCTTTTTTTGATGGAATTATGACCAAACTGTTAATTTTTGAGGTCATTCCAGTCACATCTTTCTGGTTCAGAATTAGTGCTAAAAACCACTCACAGTCATGTGTAGTAACATTTGAGTTCAATTAAGTGAGAAAAAGTAAGAACTCAAGGTATCCAAAAGGTTTATGTTGCTTTTTTCTTACATTTGCAGACACATGGTAAATAAAATTGAATGCCATAATTTTGCACTTCAAAATTTTATTATTTTATATTGGTGTTTCTCAATAATGCCTTCTAAAGATTGCTTCCAAATGTTCTTTTGAGATCGGAAGAGCGTNTGCTTTGGCATTTGATTGACTTTTATCATAATGGTATTGCAATAGATTTTTGATTTTTGATTAATCCAGAGTATTATTCAACCAGCAAGTCCTGCTCTAACTTAGGGATGACATTTTTTTACTTAACAAAATATTTGTCTTCTCTAAAGTCAAAAGGCATAGTATCAGTATCAAAATTCATTGTCAATGACACTGTTGTTTGTTAATGTGATCTACAATTAATCTTGAGGTGATGGTGTCAACATCAATGAATTTAGTGCTTGTGGTTAAAATTTTTAAGTTTTTAGCCGATCAATGGTTTGTTGAAATGATAAAATTTGATATTCATGATGGTGAAAAGGGGCAGATTTTTTTACACCATCTGAGACTCATTAATCCAAAGCTCAGTTTATTTCACTGTCATTTTTTCTGCAGATTCTTGTAACCAAGGCAAACCACTGATTGTTTTATTGTGCTCATAAAATATTTTTTTTTCTCATCCAGGCTACCAGGTAACCATTTTTGTGATTATTTGATATCATTTGAAATTTATTGTTGCATTGTATCAAGAATCTCATTCTCACCATAAAGTTATTAGAATATTTTTTCCATTTGCATGCTGCTGTTGTTAGCACCCTAGTTTTACACATACCATATCCCCATTGTAATTGATTTTTAAATGTTTTCATTTTGGACACAGCATTGCAGCACACTGAGATCTTTGTTTGATTGATGGTTTGTATTGTTTTGAAATCAAGTATGACTTGGATTTATGTGATATTCTTTATGTTAAAGTCTAGTAACAATAGTCTTAAATCTATGTGACTTTTTATTTTTGTTTTGGTCGGTACAACTCTGATGAACTTAATATTTGGTCAATTGCTAAATATCTTGATTAAAAATGTGAAGCAGGAGGAAAACTGCAGGGTTGTATACTTATTTTGATACTCTCAATGAGCTTTTCTTGAATCTGATGTGGCTCTAAATTTGAAGAAATTTACATGGGAGTCAATCATATCCCCCCCCCCAATGACACAATTATGACTAAAAAATATTCAAAAAATGCTCTAAGTAGGAAACAATGAGATGGATTTTTCAATTTTGGGCCAACATTTTTACTCTTTCTGACATACCCAAACATATCTTTCTCATAACACACATACATCACTAGTATACATGCAGAGGACATATCCTGGTTAGGGCTCAATTGGTTGTGTTATAATCCCTCCACTCCATGCACAGTGACAATGTTACTTCAATGTGGTTTCTAATTCTGTAAGTGCCAAATCTACCGGTGTTGTAGAAATAACAATGTATCAACACACAATCATATATACATGATGAGTAAGTTTTGTTAGATTGAATGATATTGATTAAATGACCTAAAAATGATAAAGCAAGCAGTGCAGGGTTTTTAAGAATTGATTGCAACAACAACAGAAGTGATACATTACAGAAGACAACAAATGAATAGTTGGATAAGAGGGGGTGCTACAACACCAGCTACAGGTAGTTGTGCCACTAACTGGTCATGGTTGTAGCTTTTGGTCATTGCATACATGCTTTTCATTGCTGGTTTCATGGTGAGCAGTGATCAACATTTATTACACTTGGAGAATATTATATTTTAGCACTTCTTTCCTAATGGACTAAAAATTTGAGTCTGAAAAGGAATAAAGCTGCTATAATATTGGGTTCAAACCAAAATACTTGAGATTTATAGAATCTAAAATTTTCATAAAGCTTATGTAAATTGAACTTGTTTCATCATGAGTAAGAGTAATCAATTTTTTTTGTTCAACTTCTACTTAATAAGTTTGAGACATTTAGTCTCAAAAAATAAGTATTTACACAATGAATGAATCCTAATTTAGTAAAAATAACTGAAACTTTAGAATTTGAGATCATAACAAAAACTGATCCACCCCAAATTTGAGTCCAAATTTAGTTCTGTTACTCAAAAAGTATAGGGTTTGTTTACTGGTTTCTACATGATTTTAATACTTGATTTCAAACATTGAACCCAATAAACAATCATTACATTTTTTAAATTGTTTTAAATTGCAAAAAGATGCATGTCTCTCAAAATAATATTGCCACCATGTTTCAAAAAATCTTCAGCTTTGTAAAAATTCATTGTACTCCATCATATGAGTTTGAACCAAACTTGAATCAACTAACACATCCCAAAGAAGCTTCAGAGATTGGTTAAGAATTGCCATTCAACAACATTCTCTAAGTATTCTATACATGATTTCATGATATGAATCAATAATTTTGATTAGTCAATCAAGCATTATGATGAGTATCAAGAGTTTTGCACAGATTTTTTGAAAATGAGGGAGTACTTCATAAGAGGGGGTGGCTAGCATAA
The DNA here is from genome assembly GCA_036939595.1 of Thalassiosira livingstoniorum. Classification (NCBI taxonomy): domain Eukaryota; phylum Bacillariophyta; class Thalassiosirophyceae; order Thalassiosirales; family Thalassiosiraceae; genus Thalassiosira; species Thalassiosira livingstoniorum. The sequence continues at coordinate 4,336 of JALLOT010004314.1, read as the reverse complement.
GTAGCAGTAGGTAGTTAGAAAAGAAGGTAATAAGAAGATGCAATGATTATTGAAAAGTCAAGATGAATATCTAGTTGGTTGAAATTGAAAAAAATATGGGTTGAATCTGTTTCAAAGGCTGAGTGGTGGGATTACATGCAGGATGTGACATCATAGTCATAGATGCATATTGAAAGTAGTCATTTCCTTAACAGAATTGGCTTCAGACAATAAAGACTATTCAACTAATGAAAGAAGTGATATCAGATTAAATTATTTGGGGTCTTGTAGTGACCCAAAATGAACACATTCAGTTTTTTGCAAAGCAAAATTCAAAATAATGCAACATTGATTACTGCTTCATTTGGTTGCCTTATCATGATTTGAGAAGATTCTGTCTGAAAGTTCTTATGATGATACTGACCTGAAACTTTAACTTTATGATGTAAATGTTGCACCACATAATTTTTGAATTCAAGGACAATAGACTGAGAGTAAGTTCTTTACTCTAGTATAATTTCCACAATGAAAATGTGGTAGAAATGTTATGAGACGAGTCAGGGGATATTAATTAGCCACTGCAGAGGCACATTGGGCACCAGCTAGTAAAATATGAAGGATGAAGGGTAATCAGAGCCAATAAATGGTGGGTAGAACTGGCTATAGAGAAATAACATCATCAAAGGCACCTCTTTTTTTGGTCTTGGCTTACAATAGAGGAGAAATGATAAAAATTTAAACACTTTCAATATAAAAGGAACATTATTCTTTTGGTACAAGCTTAAAATATTTACTTGGTATCATTAGAGTAAAGTAATTACTGCTGCAACCAGTGTCACCAATTGCATTATTGTAAACTTATTTGCAACCTTTGCAATTTTCTTTTTCTTTCAACATTTATAAGTCAAGAAGTTAATAATTACCATCAATCTCAAATGCATTTAGGTACAATGATATATTACACCCAAGTCACTCTGCATGAGATTTAATTTTCAATAGTACAGATTTAAACATAAATAATATAAAGTTATCATTGCCATTGCTACTTTCTTGTATTGTATAATTTTATAAAATGTCTTTGCTACAACCAATCTACAACAAAAGTCACTTCAAAAGATGATATCAAATTCACCAGAGCTGAATGTAGAGGGACTATCTGATCACTTTCTAATGGCTATACAAGTATCCTCAATCAATTTTATTCTCATCACAGTACAAATTATGATTCATACAATATAAACAAAATTAATCATTTGAATTTTGTACATTATAATATTCTAGAAGTAATTTTCTCTTACTCCCCCATCCAACATTATTTTTACAAAACCATTCTCTTCTTTTAAGTGTTTTTAATCCATGCCTAGCATTTACTGCATGATATTATTTCGCAAGTAATATGAAGGAAATCTGTCACTAACATCATCATTGGTAGAGTCATATTCAAAATTCATTTATAATTTTTCATTGGTTTAAAATGTTTCTTTCATAGAGATACCAATATTGGTGTTTGTTCTGATTCTGTAAAAGTGTTAATGACAATACACCATATTTCTGTATTTGTGATTTTTTTCCTTTTATGGTCTCAATGCTGTTCAAGTTAATTTGTTTGTAATGATTGTTATTTCATAACGTATGAATTTATCATGTTTGTTCTAACTCAATCTCATTATAAATAATTTTATCATTGCACATAACTATCAGGAATGCTTCAAATTCATTTTATTATCTATCCAGTTAGCTTGTTATACTTTCTAAAAGATTTCATTTTGACAATAAGGTCATGTGCACCAGTTTGAAATTTGTTAATGGTACAATGGTATGGTATGGGTCTACAGTGTCATTTGTGAAAAACATTTGATTATAGCAGTCTTTCCACATTTACACCTAAAACCTTGGTATTCTTTGGGGTTATAAAGTACTTGAATAACTAAATGTACTTAAACATTTCTGTTTCATCATCACAAAGTAGTTGAATAATTTTGTAGCATTCAAAACATCAAAAGAACTTTTTAGATACTTACTATAGGGCATAACTAACTCACAAAAACAAGAAATAAATGTGTTAGGATTAGAAATACAATTTAAAAAACCATATATCTGTTCAGTAAACCCAAAAATTTCAGTTTGAATACATGAATGAAGCTGCTTTGATAAGTAATGAAAAATTATGGCTGGAAATACAGCTGAAATCAGGTGTTCTACATCCAGTTTATATTTGAGGAAATTTCTTTTTCTTCAGAGATACTGGACACACTTTTTTATTTTTATCATAACAATAATAGTTTGGAAATAAAAAGGGCTATAAATTAATTTGTTCCCTGATGCCATTGAATGATGATAATACTGGGCAGCGGGTATCTTGAAACAATTTTTGTTTCTTTTGGAGGTTTTGTTGTTTTACATTAGTGCTTCTGTCCCTACTTCAGTTGCAGCTGGAAGAAATGTAATAAGTGGTTGTTATTGTTTGCTTCTATCATTGAATATTTTTTTATTACTTATGATGGTGTTGCAACTGCTGTTGACACAAATAGTTGTTGTTTGGTTTGTATCAAACAATCTGCTGCTATTGTTACTTTGATTTGTTGGTCATATCATAGTTCATTCTATCATTTTTGATGTGGTTTTTGGTTGCTTTTTTATCCTTTGAATTAATGATCACATATATGCTCTTGCTGAGCCTTATCACTCATAACATGATTCATCTTGCTTTTTGCCTACAATTCTTAAATGGTTGGATGTTCTTCTTGGTAATTGCTATGCAAGTTTTACTTTGAATATTTTTTTCGTCATTATAATTTTTGTTGTTGTATTTTTCTAAAAAACATGGAGTGTTTTTCTTACCATTAATATTGTTCTTGCATTTTTTTCTTCATGTTACCATGACAATGAGAAAGGTGGAAAGTTGTGGGTGAAACACAATTTGTTGTCAAATTGACTTTGTCAAAATTGTGCTTTCTTATTGTCCCACTCTTTCTCTTTCATAAAGCATCACAGCATAATGTGATACTCAACCCTTCTTTATTTTCAAATTCTTTTGATATGATTTGATGTCACAATCTGAGTTATTATTCAACCTGAAATCTCATAAGCAAGATATAAATAATAAAAATAAAGTAAAGTAAAGGTATAAGATCATAGACATAAATCATGTTCATCTACAATTTCTTTGTGTGCAAGTGCCTCCAGACTCACTTGCACTGACACACAATAAAAATTTCTCCCACAAGAGTTAAAAACAGATGCCATGAAAAAATATTTTTTTAATTTCTAAAAAAAGATTCTGTTAGTTTCAACATGATATCATGCCTATTAATATTATTAAATTAGACAAAGAATTCTTTTTAGTATTAGGCAAGATCAAACAAAGTCATTTGCACTGAATTTTATGGGCAAGTTGTTTGGCACTACTGCCCCACTTTAACATAAATTATCAAGAAAAATAGTGTTTATGACCCTTTTTGAACAATACTGTATCAAAACTTGCATTATTGACAATCAATTTATAGTTAATAGTTAATGAAATGGAACTTTACATGACAGAGTGAGTAAGGTTTTTCCCAACCTTCAAACTACTCTAATGTGACCTTTGCTTTAACTTAACTTTGTCCAATACTCCTTAAGAGGAAAGTTCAATGTAAGAATGCTTCATCATACTATTATTTTCCCCTCACAAAAATACATGCAAAGAAAACAAAAAATGACTAAAATGACTATGTAAGAAATCACTGCATCACTACCCATATTCATAGCCCAATAAGCACACAAATGAAAGTAGTCTGACTTAATATAAAATTTATCCCACTAATATGATAAAAAAATTAAATTAGAAGAAAAAATGAATAATGAGAGCTAATAGTAACAAAAAAACAGCAAACTTCATAGTCCCTATTAGTTTGAAGAAACTATTTCTTCATAATAATCAAACATGGCTTAGCTTACAAAAAACATATTGATTTAGAGTCTTCAAACACATACATGCAATGAAAATTGAGTTTATAGCACAACCAATGTTGGGTGACAGCACTCAAGTACTAAAGAAATAGATGGATTGAATATTCAAGAAAAGTCATAAAGAAACTGCTTGAAAATTTTAAATTAAACTGGGGAGCTACAGATTTGAAAGCAGATAGAAAAATAAAAAATCCAGGACAATGAAGTTGGAAAATCAAAATTTTGAATACAAGAAGTACTTAAAAGTAAAGAACTTCCTTCATACTGTGATAATGATACATGGGAAATTCAGCTTATCTAAATATTTTTTCAATTTTCATTCCAAAATTTCTATTTTTATTTTTGTTTTGGCAGGGACAGGAGGAGGTCTCACCAAAGTTGAATACTGCTTTTTTATATTGTAAGA
>JALLOT010004313.1:0-14468 GCA_036939595.1 Thalassiosira livingstoniorum | reverse complement strand
TATCAGAGTGCAATGCAAATTCTATTAGAATGTTTGTTTGGATGGGATCCAAAGACAAAGAAAGGGAGACCAGGTATATTTGGTGTATTAGAAGCATTTTCATGGACAACTGAAGAACAGACAAAAGCAAATCTTCATGGCCATTGGATTCTGCATGTTAAACATTTTTCAAAAGTAAGAGCATTACTATTTCATCCAGATGACAATACAAGAGATGCAACAAGAAAAGAGTTCATAAAATATGTTAATTTAATTTTGAGTGCTTCTTTTGGATGTGAGTTAGTTACAAATCATGTTTGTAACAGTAACAGGGATTCAATGTGTGATGACAGTGTAATAGAGACAAAAAGAGACAAGTTTATTAATGTTGATAATGCATTTAAGGATTGTCCATTGCAAAAATTGAGGGATGCAAGGCATGTAGACCATAGCAAATCCATAAAGGGACATGTTATGGAATGTGCAAAAGGTTGTGGCTATACTACAACAACAAATGACATAATTAATGCTTCGATGGAGCATTGGCAGTGTGAATTAAACAAACATTGTAATGAGAACAATGTAAATTTAGATGAAGGAAATACTAGTAGTGAGATTGATGAGAATATTTTGTTTCCAATTTCTGATGCTCGATTACATATTGCATCCTATAGGTTTCCATATGATTTTGATCACAATGGAGAATCTTCTGTGGAGAGTCCTTTTTGGGGGAATAGAAATGTGAGAAAAGTGATGTTAGAACAAAAGTTTAATTTACATGACTCAAGTCACAGGAAATCTTGCTTTAAGAAAGGAAATGAATGCCGAGGGCTTTTCCCTGTTCCTGTATGTAAAGAAACATATTTGCATGAAGACCAAGAGAAAATGAGAACTTTGCACAATATAGATGGTTCAAAAGAATACACACCAGCATATTTGGTTATACCTAATCGAAATCAGGCATGCCAGTTTGTGAATCAACACAATGATGCTATTAGTCATGTCTTAGCATGTAATTCAAATGTTCAAGTTGGAGATCCAGCACATTTATATTATAATACATGTTATTCTTCAAAAGATACCCAGAAAGAAGATAGTGAAAAAACAAGACGGTGTGGAAACCAAGTTCTTAAACACATGTCAAGAGCCAAAGCTCGAGCCTTAGGTGAAAAAGGTGAAGAAGATGAACAACATCAAGGACCAGATTTTGTGAAAGGCTTAGCAATGATAATGTCAGGAATTTATGGGCTTCAATCAAGAGCTGTAATTAGCTCTACAATGTCTCATCACATGTGTGTAAATGGTGGATCAAGATTTATTTTTTCTCATGATTATGCAAATATTTTAATTAGTCAAGTGGTGGAAACTCTTGAAGGAAACCAAGAAAATGTGAGCTTTTATTTAAGACATTCAAAAAATGAAAATGGAAAAGTAGTAAAATGGGCAGATGCTTCTTGTAATGATTATATCTTTCGTTCTAAAAGCTTGAATGACATGAGTATGTATGAAATGACCATGTTCTATGAGAAAACATTTAAACAGTGTAAGAAGAAAAAAATGAAGAAAAATAATTGTTCTGATACTGTTCATGCCATCAAAGTATGTGAAAAGGCTAGTACTAATATTGATAGCAGTTCAATTGAGGATCTTACTGAAAACAACACAAAGCTTTCCTTTTTAGAGAGTCACCCTGGATCCAAATTTGCTTATCTTCAAAAAATGAAACATTTTGTAGTTCCAATAGTTTCTATTCCTGAAGAAAAATTGTGTTTAATTGAACATTTGGAGTTGGAAAAAGGTGATAATGTAGATCCAATTGTAAAGGAGAGAAGGGAGAATTATGCAAAAATTGCAAACATTTTATTTTTTCCATTTCGTGGGATTGATGATTTGACAAAAGAAGGTTCATTTTGGGCAAAATTCTTAATGGAAAGTAGAGATCATAACAGTTTGTTCTTTTGGAAAGGATTAGAGATTCTTCAAAATATTCAACAAAGAAAGTCTTACGACAATCTTAAAAATGAAAAAAAGAGAGCATCAGACCCTTTGCAAATGGCAACTAAAACTCCAGTAGATGATGATGAATGTGATCACAATTCTAGAATACAGAATGATAACAATGATGATGATGAGTCAGATTGTGGAGATAATGATGTTTTATTTAGTATTATTGATGAAGAGAACATTGATGCAAATGAGTACATTTGTGAAAACTTAGATTCATACCAAAAATTTACTCATAATGAATTGATTGACAGAGTTAGTAATGTGAATGAAAAAGTGTTAATACCATCAAGGAGTCCTATAGCAAAATCTTTGTTTGATAATGAAATTTCTGATATTGAATGCAATAATAATGTTCCTAAAGATGATGATAATTCCTCAGAATCATTAAAAGATGTACAACAAAATCAAATTGATAGGAAAAGCTGTTGTTCTTTTAGTACTTTCATGAGATTTGTTAGTGGTACTTTGATTGAAGGTATGATAGAAGATGATGAAAAATCTGAAACAAATTTGCATTCTAATAACACACAACTTAAGATGCCAACATTGCAGAGTGTTTTAGATGAAAAGGCTAAAGGCAGTGAAGGTATTGTTTTGGATGAAAAACAGATTATTGTTTATGATATTGTATGCTGTACATTTTTGATAGCTCTTGTGAAACAAGGTGCAGATGTTGATACTCCTTTAGGTGAAAAACTTCATTCTGTGATTGAATGTTCTGATGAAAGGGATAAAGATTTGCTGATTGAAAAATTGAAGGCCAGAGGTGGTCAAGATCAATTACTTATGTTTCTAACTGGATCAGCAGGTGCTGGTAAAAGTACAGCTGTGAAAGTAGCACAGTCATTTTGCTTTAAATTTTGTCTATATTTGTACATTGTCTGGCATGATAATACCTTCTTGTATACAGCACTCCTTGGATCTGCTGCTGCTTTATTTGGAGGAACTACTCTTCATAAGGCAGCATATTTGAATAAGAAGACAATATCTGATGAGGAATGTGCAGCATGGGAAAATGTGCTTATTTGTATGATTGATGAAGTATCATTCATGGATGATGATATTCTCAAGAATTTAAATCAGAAGTTAAAGAGATGCAAGCAAGATCACACTTTACCATTTGGGGGTGTGTCAATTATTTTTAGTGGGGATTTTAAGCAGTTGCCAAAGGTTCAAACACCAATAGATAAAATGCTTTTCTCTGATAAATCAAGTGGACTTTGGGAAGGTTTAGTTGAAATTACTATTGTTCTTGAGAATAAACATAGATTTAAACATGATCCTGAATTTGGTGAACTTCTTTCAAGAATGTGGAGAGGTGAAGATACAAGAGAGGACAGAATGAAAATAAATACTCGTGTTATTGGTGATAATCTTAAACTTCCAGAAAAATTTGAAGGTGACTGGAAGTATGCTTGTGCTACAAATAAGGAGAGAAATGCTATTACAGCTGGGCTGTTTCGAGATCATATTCAAAAAACTTGTCCTTCAGTTGATAGTGATGAGCTTCCACCAGAGCATACATTGATTATCAGAGCAAAAATAGAAAGGGGTGATACAAAATGTAAAACAAAGATTGGACCGTATTGGGAGGATAGAATTTTTTCATCATGCGGTGATGCTGATTTGGAGGGAGGTAGAGGGCAAAGAATTGACCCAGTTTTGAGAATTTGTGGAGGGTGTCATTTAATGGGCAATGATAATAAGGATATTGAAAATGGTATTGCAAATGGTTCAAGAAGTACTTGTTTGTCTGTAAAGTTAAAAAATGATGATAAGAGATATCTCAAGTGGGTAAATTTAGATGGATTCAAGGTATACACTATATCTGCAGAATATGTAGAATGGATTGAGTGTGCACATTATCCTAAACCACAAAAAATTGGCATGAATCCAAGGTTTAGGCTAAAACCTCAAACAGTGTCTGGTTGTAAACTAAAGTTGAAAGTCCATGACACAATTTCTAAGCCAGAATTGTTTAAAGATTTGAGGGTAACTCAGATACCTTTAGTTTGTAATGATGCAACTACAGGACATAAGTTACAAGGAATGTCGCTTGATGCCTTAGTTGTTGTCTCTTGGGGGTATTTTGTTATCAATTGGGTTTATACAGTTATATCTAGATGTAGAACTTTAGAAGGATTGTATTTGTGTGAACCATTGGATTTGGATAAGGATTTTGGAGAGTTGGAAGGTTTGAAGGAATATATGGATCGTGTTAGACAGCGAGAGAGAGACTTTTTTGAAAGGCGTAAACGTGTAATGGAGCAGTATGGATTGAAGCATTTAAAAATGTATAGAAACTAAAATGAATTTAGAATGAATACTTTTGTTTTATTTGAATATTTATCTATATTTTATTTTGTTGTTTATTTTGTAGTTGATTTTCAACTAAATTTATCACTTGATAAATATTTTGTTATTTTTTTGGTTATTTTTTATGTAATCTCAAAGATTAATATATTATTTTCAAATATTAATTGTTTTTTGTTTTTTAAGTTGAGATTTATTTTGATTTTCATTTGATTTTTATTTTATTCATTATTAATTAGTGCTTGTGGTGGTTCTGATCCCATTGTTTCAGATACATAGAGCTTAAATTCAGGTAGAGACAAATTTCTATCTCTCTCAACAAACTTGGACAATTTTTTCCAACCATATGATTTGTTACGACCAATGAGACACCTTACATGCTTTGGACGAAATGAAATACTAACCACTCTTGCACGGACAAAAGCCCTACTATCATATCTCAAACTAATTAGAATTCTGCTGAATATGTCCCTCCCTCTGCAGCAAGCATTTTCATAGTGTGGCTGTTCTTTAATAAGATTTCGGGCATCAAATTTTATCTGCTCCCATTTTGAGTCACAGAAATTCATTATGCGGATTCGCATAAATACCATTTGGTGGTCCATCCCAAACCAACTACAAATTCTTTTTCACCTTCAAGAAACCAAAGTAGCAATGTATTATTTCAAATGCTTCTGCTATCACATATCTCCCAGCAAAAATATCACACTTATGAAACAAACTTACAACAAAGTGTTCATTCACAAAAGACATTGGTACTGTAAAAAGTTCCAACCCACGAACAAGAGTCTTGTCAATTTCCCCATCTTTAAAATGCCCCCAGCAAATTTTTCCCCTGTTAGTCTGTTATGAATTGCCACGCCATTAAATTCAGCTTCGTATCGATCAACTTTTTCTTTTAATTTTTCATTTTCGTCCATAACTTTACTCAAAAGATGGCCTCTCAGCACTACTGCTACATTATCAGGGACTAATTTCACGGTTTGTTGTTGTGTTTTTGAATCATCTTCAATCCTTTTGCGTTTCCCATCTTTTGTTGTTGGTTTTTTCAAGGTTCGTTGTTCACTCTCCGGTGTCGCGTTGTTCATTGTATTCTTTTTTGAAATCAGTTGTTGTGTTGTTGTTGTTTTTGTTTGTTGTTGCCGTTATTGTTATTGCATTGTTGTATTCTGTTGATTGTTGAATCCTTTCCTTATTTGTGTGCCTGACTGTTCACCATTGTCGATGATGACGATTGGCGTACACCGTGAATGAGTTTGTGCAATTTGCTCTTTTTTTGAAAACTTTTGATGATTGTTTTTCTTTTTAAACTTTTTCTTGATTGGTTCTTTTTTTCTATTGGAAAATCCTTTTGCTGTTGAACTTTTTGGTTGATTGTAGTGTTGGTTGTTGACGGCATTATCGGACTTGCGCCAAAGTCTCGATGGTGCGATGGGTATTTTGAGTGCAATCCATCAATTTTAACAGCAGTTGAAACCTCAACTGATTTTCTAAGTGTTGGCAATGACTCCCACGGCAGGCAATTCGTTGGGGCGGCGGTATCGTCTGAGATCGTAACAATCAATGACAGGATGTTGATGGAATTGGAACTTTTTTTTGGCGGCGCTGCCAACAACGTTGTGGTGAAGATGGCGTATGTTCGTCAGCGTTCGACGATGACTGTCGGAAAAAATTGGCCGGACGCATTGTGGGAGTGTTATTAAAAACGTCCCGGGTGTCCGATTCTTTTGAAATAGGGTGTGTGCCAAGGTCGCGAACGTCAAATGCGGTGGACATTGGCCATGGTCATATTATTTTTTTCTGTTGTTGGATGAGCTACCTCTAGGTAGGTAAAATTAGAAATACAACAGTAGGGAGGTACCAATGGTAGATAGCCTTTTTTATTATGGTCTGTCTGCCTTCCATCTGATTGGCACCAGGGAAAGATTGGCGGGTGGCAGACAGATAGCATTACAAGTGGATTACAGTTTAATTAAAAAATACACGTTTTTCAATTAAATGACCATCTATTTTACTGATTTACCCCAATGAATTTATCCACATAATACTCCTATTACCATACTTACTCCTCGTTTCCTCTCATCATTACTGAATGAGCAGTCCTGATAAGATTTCCTGCGTCTTCTTCGCTGATCTCCTCCATGTTGAACTCATCTTTAATAATTGAACTACAGAAGTCCCAAAATGACCCATCTCTGATGTGGTTGTCATAAAGCCTTGCAATAATATCAGCAGTACTGTTTCGAGACACTCGTGAATTAAAAGATAGGCCTGTTTTTTCGATTCTACCAAAGCAAGCTTTTGGTGCAGGCCCATAAAAATTTCCTTTTTTGTCTTTTCTTCTAGGTGTTACATGTTCGAATACCTTCGCCATTTTGATTGCTTTCTCTGTGATTCCTTCCTCTGAACCGTCATCGCAATAGAACATAAAGCCCTGCATTGGATATCCAAATTCCGCTTGTCCAGCCTTTTGAGGAACAATGACTCCATTCTCATACTTACTGTACTTTCCAATGACTCCATGGTCATCTCTTTCTAACGCTTCTTCCAAGGGCTTAATAAATGCTCCATTGCCCGCAGAATCCAAGAATGTCATATATGCAATGTTATTGGTTTTGAACGTGTCCACGTTCACAGTAACAATTTTACTTGCAACACCAATTTTTGGTTTCGAGGATGGACGTGAGTGTTTAATGGGGGGTGGAAGATGTGCACCAGGCTTTTTTTCTTCCATTTTTGGATCTTCATTTTTGTTACTTTTGCCCATGGTGTTAAATTGGTGTTTGTTGAATGATGATTTTCTACTTTTAGATTGATTGATTCGTTTTTTTATGACTGAAATGATCTGTATTTTTTTATTTTTTGTCTTGTTAATGGTGTTTTAACTGCATGGGAGTTTAGTTCTTGTAAGAATAAAAGTTAGGATTAGGGTTAAAGTCATGCTTTACTGTAAGGAAGTTTGGTTCTTGTAAGAATAAAAACTTTATATATCTTGTTCTTTTTGAGTCATGGAGCAAATGGAGCGTTTGTAATTCAAAGTTTTAATTCGTAATTTAAAGTTTTAAATCTTGTATTGTTTTCAAGCACTTAAACCAAGTAAAAAAATTAATCTTTTCATATTCTTTATTTTTTATTTGACTCATAAAAAGTTGCTAGCAATCAAAACGATATTATTACTATTGCAGGAGTACTCAGTACGATATATTATACGATTTCATGTTTCGATCACGGTAAGACATTAAGATGACTTGAACTTTTAGTAGAATACGTCACCATTTCTTTCTTAATGACCCAATTTTCCTTATTGTTTCTTGTTCTTATTTGTTCCTCTCACACTAATATAGCCGAAAAAAAAACGGTCATTAAGACAAGGCCATTTGGAGGAACGGTGGTATTGCACGGACATAACACTCGAATGGAGAAAAGAGTAAAAAGACGTCTTCAATACAAGAATCGAATGGTGTCTTATAAACAAACATGGAGTAAGGTACCTTGGCACGCCGGGCCATATTTGTTAAAGCCTTCTCACAGGTCTTCATGGAATTGTCCCCCGGGGTTTAATACTCGCATGTGGAAACGCATGCGCATCAATTGGGCTAGAACCACCTGTTTGGGATATTTTTGGTACGATGGAATTAGGTATCAGAGTACTTATTGGAGGCCTTTGGACGGGGATGTGTATTACCCACATAGTTATTCTAATGACGTCCCACCACGTTTTTAATACGTATTAATAGTACTATAAAATGTACGCGTTATTCCTTGTTTTGGCTATTTTTATGGGTATTATTTACAAGTAGTATGATAGTACGTATTCATAATACTAGTTGTACTTTTGTACATTGTACATAGGAATACCTAAAGGAGAAGCTCGGAGCTGCTGCGTACCAATTTGGAAAAAAGGAAAAAAACGAGAAATCAGTAAGTAAATTTAGTACTAGATCGTAGAAAATATATCAGGATTCTATTAGGCGATATATTAGGCGATACAGCTCAGGGCGATACAACTGGAAGAAATCAAATGATCGCTAAAATTTATTATGTTTTAATTACTTTCAGAAGTAAAAGAAAAATCTCGCTTAAATGATAGATTATTAAAGGTACCAAGGAATTTAATTATAAAAATTGTTAGATTATTCACTGGGTACCCATTTATTTCGTAGTCATTTTAAATATCTATCTTGTTATTATCCTATCGCCATAATAATAAAATAATGCTATTAATACTGTACTATTTTTGCTGTATGTTGTGTTTCGTCCGTCAGCCTACTCGTATTTTCTATCTACATAATACTACTATTAGGATACTCGTATTATTTTTTACAGTATATTATCTAGAATAAATAATAGTAGTAATAGAGTAGAGTACAATATTACTATCACTACTACTACTCCTTTTTTGAGCGAGGTACAATAGGTATGTCTGTAAGTAGATTTGCTTCGAAAATCATAGCCTCATTAGGGTTTTCCACTAATGATGTGACCGAAGATATCCATTATGTGCATGACCGGTGGTACCACCGGTACCGGTGCACCGGTGCACCGGTCCGGTGCACCGGTTTGGTAAACCGGTGCACCGGTTTGGTAAACCGGTGCACCGGTGCACCGGTGCACCGGTACCGGTGGTCCAGTAAATGCATGACCGGTGGACCGGTGGAGCGTGACTAGAGAATGCATGACGTGTGTTTATTATAGGATACGAGTACTTGCTATCTTACCACTATTATTTTTTTATTGTACGACAATACAGAAGTACTTATCGTAGGTAGATAGAAAAAATTATTTTTTCTACCATACTTTACGATACTACTTACGTAAGTAGGAATAGTAAAAGGACTGTCATACTAGGATAAAAGATACGAGTAATACGTTACAGTACAAGCTTTTTTAAAGAGTTTTTTCTTTTTTAAAACAACCTTCTAATAATATATCGATAAAAACTATTGACTGTTATAGGTATCTTAAATTTTTAAACTTATTTGACTTTTATTGATTTACGATTTTACCTAGAATTTTTGGGATGTCATTTTTGTAATCGCTGAAATAGCATATATATTCCTTCACTTTTGGAAAAATCGCTGAAATCCGTATACTTCCCTGGATCATCTCTTACCTACAGTTAAAAGATTATTACTTCTTAGTAAGACGAAGAGCCTCACAACCTCTCACAACAATCTTTCACATTTCACAATCTTTCACAATCATCTCAAATCCCACTTTTTCATGATCATATTGTACTAACTATTGAATTGCCAATAACAATGATCAGATCGTCTTCTGCCCCGTTTTCACTGGCCGATGCTGCCGATGTAGACAACTACGACAAGCAAAATGAGAATGAAGGATGGTCCAAATGGCTACTGCGACGATCGCCCACTCCAAACAAAACCAATATTCTGCTAGACAAGGTCGCCACGTTCGGAGAGGTGGCAAAGGTTGTGACAAAAGTTGACATTGGCGTTGTACGAGAAGTTGATTTTAAAAGGAAAGTCGACGATGCAGGCGATGACGCCAACCAGGAAGTGAAGGAAGTGAAGGCGCCTGCCCCTGCTCTCAGGGCGCCCAGGGCATCTCGGGCATCTCGGAATCCCGTCTGTCACTCTTTCACCGTCGGAGCAGCTGCACCAGCCGCACTGGCGGAAACTGAAACCAATGAGGAAAAACCGCGCCGGCGTCCGGCACGAACTCGAACTCAACCCATCAGTCACTCTTTCACGGCCGGGGCGTTCGATCTCAATCAGCTTCAGAACCTTGACGATTTTGAATTCTCCATTTCCATCCCTCATCGGAAAGTCAAACGCGAGGAGTCGAGGAAAAGCTTGGGCATCGAAGATAACGGCGGCGATATTGAAGAGGAAGAAGAAGGATTGGGCGACGGAGAAGAGAGCGATGATCGATCTGAAACGTCGGAGGTGTCGGAGGTCACTTGGATGACGTTCAGTGCTGAGATTGCGCAGAGGGAGCTTGCCAAATTTAGGGCGTTCAAGAGGGCGCAGCAAGGGCAGGAGGAGCAGAAGAAAGAGGAGCAGCCGAAGAACGAAGTTCAAGAGCCACAGCAGCCGCAGCAGCAGCAGCAGCAGCAGCAGCAGCCGCAGGAGGACAAGAATGGCGCCAAGACACTTCGGAAGTCATTCATGGCGATGATGGAGTCAAATTTGAATAGCAATTTGAGTGCCAAAATGGAGATGTTGGTGGAAGAAGAAGAAGAAAATAGCGAAGATGAAGACGACGACGATTACCACGACTACTCGAGTGGCGCGTTACAAGTAGACTTCGGTCCTCGTCCCGTTGTGCCGATCCGTCAAATCGTGAGCAAAGAGAAAAGTAGCAAGAGTCTAAAGAAGGAGAAGAGCGAGAGGAACATGAATATCGAAGAGACATCGAGGAACTCGAGGCACTCTAAGTATTCCAGATATTCTAGGTACCATGACGCCAAGCGCAGAGAGAGTGAACATAGCGGGGATGTCCTGATAACAGATGTAGACTCCATCATTGATCTCAAAATGCAACTGGCCCAACAGAAAAGCATCATTGATGAATTGACTCACAAATACAATCGTATGGCGCAAGAGAAAGAAAATCTGGAAAAGAAATTGGAGTTGACTTCCAAGTTTGGAGGAGACTCTCAAAGTGCTTCCATCATCGATTCGCTGACGAAGGAAAATGCGTCTCTTCGAAAAAGACTTCGCAAACTGACAGCAGTGTTGATTGACTCGGACGACGAAGATGAGGATGACAAGCAGAAGCAAGCAGCAATTGCAGTGCAGACACAACCGCAACCAGTACCCGTACAGAAACCAGTTTTAGTCCAGCCAGCTCAGCCGACCCAACCAAGGCGTGGCTCTAGTTTAAGCCTACGCAGCTCCACAATGAGCCATCAACCCAATACCCAACAAGTTCCAACAAAACAAGCTCATTCGAGGAGGCCCAGGCATAGACCCTGCCTCGCAGATGAGCTTCAACGAAGCTGCATGTCAGCCGATGCCTATGGTTCACATTGTACACCGCAAGATCTGGACAATCACTTTGTCTCGCTAGGTAATGCAAGAAAAGACAAGGAGCAACAGGTTCCTTGCGGCGGAAACAGTACGGGCAAAATGAGCAATGGATTGGATAATTCCGAACGCAGCTTTTTCACTGCTCTTACCTTGCCAATTTCACTCAGTACCGGAGCCACAACAATGAATAATGGTGGTCGGAGAGGGAGCGCCATCATCAGCAGAAGGAGCAGTGGCATCGAGGAAACAAATGAAGATTCTGGACCTAAGAATTTGAGGGGATTTTTTCAAAAGCAGAGTTCTAGTAGATGGTAAAGGCATTGTTTTTCAACCAAAAACTCGGTTTGCGACAATAAAATACTTAAGAACCAACAGATGGACACATTTGTCTTTTTAAATTAGTAGTCTTCAGGAGGATGGACAGGCAGTAAAAATGAATTCCGTCGAGGGGTGAGGATTATCACTTCACCAAAAGCAGTAAAGTTATATTAAGTTCAAAAGAATAGTTCGGACACCGCCTGAAATTTGAAAAGATCCCTGCACAAAAAACTTACCTGGTTAAGATTCTAGTTCTGATAATATAAATATTGAAGCCTCTAAAGGAAGAACTAATAAAGTCCAAATCAGCAAAACAGGCTCTCCTTTTTTCATGATGCAGAAATGTTCTGGGTGGCTTTTAATACTTTTATCGATAATGTGTCAATTAAACCAAATTAGATGTCACAGGTTATAGATTGAAAACGATGAGCCAATAAGTTGAAATCCAACTATCTCACTAAGTCAAGATGATAAAAAATAAAATGACAAGTTCATTCAAAATCAAAGATATTATACAACAATCCTAATTTATTGGTGAAAACATGGGCGCCGCGCTTTTGGCCGCAGACCCAGATATATGTACATGCATTTTCAAATTATTCTTCTTAGACATGTCCGCACCTCCTATTTCTTTATTAAGAGTAGAGGTCTTCAAAAAAGAATAACAAGAAAGGCACAATTTTACTAACATTTTTCTTTTTCTTTTTTGATTTGTTTCTATATGGTCACAAAAATCCTGAGGGATTTTTACACTACTAACATGATGTCACCACACTTTTAGGTCCTAAATACACACGCATGTTCAAAACTCAAAGCAACTTGTTAAGATACATACATTTTAGAAGCTGGTCTCAGTCACATGTTCACCTGTAATTAGGGTAGTATAAAGACAGCAATTAGCAAGTCAGAAAAATTGCAGGGCAACAATAATAATAAATAAGACATTTGATTACTCAATACATTGTAATGAACAAAAGTATGGAAACTCAATGATATGGAAACATGAAATACGCCAAGGACACAGTAGGTGTAATGATTCCAATCAGTAGAATATGAAACACGTTTCTAGTCAGAAAATGTAGGGTAAAAAACAGGAGTATGACAATAAAACAAGATTAGACATCATCTAGGTGGCCTTCCGTGTTCTTGAAAGTCAAAACAAATTCTGAAAACAGGTGAAAATTGGGGTGCAGTAGTTTTTGATGGGTACCAAATTTCTGAAACTAGATGAAACACACTGATTTGCAAAAAAGAAGACAATTATTCTCCATGACATCATCAAGATGGTATCTTTTTGCGGCCTTTTGTGTTTTCACATTCTAGAACAAAATTTCTGCATATGTCATACATCGTATTTGCGTCATACTCCTGGTAAAAGATTACTACTATTGATTAATTTTTTGTTCAAAGATTATTTTTAAAACAAAAGAAGCAATGTTTAAGGGTTCAATGTGACTAAATGATATACACAGACACAAGTCAAGGTAAATGATATTTTTTTAAAAGATCGAGAACAAAGAAAATAACTAAAATATTCTTAAGTGAAAAATATACAATGAAGATAAAATCAGAGCAAATATGAGCACTGGCAAAAAATATGCCTATTTAGGATTTAGCATTTTAAACCAAATTGGATTTTTGTTAGTCTAAATGGTGAAAAACAGTTCTTAGGAGACAGTGTAATCAGAGTATGTTTAAAGTTCTCAAGCAATTCCAACATAACATTTGAAGTTGAAATCATTTTTATTCAGATCCACTTTTGTCTGGGACATCCAATTGTTATCTAATATCAGTGGACACGCAAATGTCAAGGGCATGGATTGCCTGGGACATGAAAAAATGTTTTATCCTAGCGCGTCCTTTAAGTCCATTTGGATTACAAAAACATGTTTGTGGAGCTCTAGCATACAAACCATAGCCAGACAAAAATAAGAGTACCAAATTATGATATTTCTGGCATTGTATTTAAAAGCCAGTCAGATCACCAACTTCCAACACAAATTTGAAGCAAAAAAACATCATCTTTATATATTATCTCTCATGATTTGAATCTGTGAGGCTATGGAGGCTAATTCCATTCTCTGGCGCCTCATACTATATCTCTTGGGTGGGCCATGAGATTCCAAGGTTGTGCGTGTATTTCCTTTGTGGAATTCAACTATTTAATACCTAGAACAAAGATTTTTCCAACTCTGGTCAATTATTGCAAAGTCAATTATGCATAATTCGAATTAAAAAAATGCATAATTTACAGTTTTTTTTAAATCGCTGTAAATTATGTATTTTCCCTCAACACGCACGCACTCAGTCACGGGGAAGCCAGTCACTACCATTCAGGTTTTTCAAGCACATACAACAAGCCACAAGCCAACCACTAAAAATAATAAAATAATAGTATTGTATTGTAGTAAGTGACCTACCATACCATAGCAAACCATACCATATTATCCATTATCGTTCATTGCACGGTGTTACGCAGCGGCGACGATGGATCAATTGGATCAATCCATCGTCGCAATTGTAACGCCGTGCACCAACAAATAAATTTTGTTTTTGTTTCGCCCCAGTCAAGGCAATCTCATTGATTGCCATCAACACCGCCATTAACAACGCCTCGAGCGCTGCAACTGCGGAAGTTGAACACAACGAACATGGCAATCACCATTCGTTGTTGGCGTACGTCTTGATGACGACAATCAACCTAATAATACTGCATTAGGCTTGATGAACATTAAAAGTAACTAGCCGCTTGCGCGGCTAGCCCCTGCGGGGGGCAGGTGTTAGTTTGTTACTAATATATTCATGGTTGAAAATGAGAATTTTGGCTGATAAAATATAAATGGTAACATCCTT